>KZ505837.1:144390-163760 GCA_002844005.1 Limosa lapponica baueri
ATATGCAAGTTCATGTGGGATGGTGCCCAATCGTCTGGGACACTTGGGGGGACGCTTGGATTTATGATGTATTTGAAACTTTTGGGTTTATGGCCTCTGCCAGAGCCTTGGTGTTAATCTAACATAAAATATTTTCTTTAAACTAATATACTGGCATCTAAAATATAAGAGACAGAACAACAAAGGAAAAAATGAGACCTTTTTTGATAGTAACACTATGATAAGAACTCCTAAAGTAATAGAGGTGGGCCAGTTTATACCAGCAGAAGTTTTGGCCTAGGGTCTCCATGGGGAAAGATGTAATGTTTCCACTTTTCTTTTTAGTTTTATTACTCGCATAGCAAGATTTTTGCTTTTGTCTTTTTAAATAATGTCCACCAGGTCTGGACAGGAAATCTCCTTTCACCGTTTGGCATGAATATGCAAGGGTGCTGATGAACCATGAAAGGACCTGTTTGAAAGAGCTCTTTCCCCAGAAAGGTTTCTGAGGACTGCGAATTACCAGACAACATATTTTTTTATTATTTTTAAGTGGTTCAAGAGATGAACCAGAAAACTGTAGGCTAGTTTACTTAATATCTGCTGTTAGAACAGGAACCTTCTTGGAAGCTGTCTCAAGTGATGTGATAAGAAAATGCCAGGAAAAGTGTATTTTCACTGTGGACAAGCAGCGTGGGGAGGTCATTCTCAGCCAAATTTCTGGTGACAGTTTAAGATATTAGTGCCATGACAGAGGAAGAGGATTTTGTAGAAGAGCTGCATGCAGGCCTAGTGGTGGTAGAGGAAGGAAGAAGGCAGGTTTTGGAAACAGGTCTGCATGGATGAGCAGTAGCAGAGGAGTGTCTGTGTCCTCTGGAAGCTGGCCTTACACCGATAAAAGATCTCTGTAGATGGAAAATTCAAAATTGAAAGAGGTTGGGGGTGTGGCATGGCTCTGCTCATCCTCACCAGCTGGTCAGGCAGCAGGATGGGTACCCAGGGAGATGTGGTGGGAGGCTTGAGTCTGTCAGCCCTCCAGACCTCCAGCAGCTGGCCCCCAGATGGCCCTGCAGCTGGGATTCCGGTGTCCACATGGGACTGTGCCTCCCCTGGGTCTTCTGCTTGGTACTGAGAAGCACAGTCAGTGGTAGAAGGAGTAAGGCAGCCCCTTCAGGTATCATTGTCTTTATTAAAACTGTACAAATAACCAAGATTGTGGGGTTTGGGTTTTATTTTTGTTTTGGTTCTGTTGCAAAGTTTCAAACTGAAGTATTAGAACTTTCCTATTTATTTTTATCTTGCAAAAATGAGAAATACAAGATGGCCATGACGTCTTACATTCAAAATCTATACTGATAAAAATGCATGTAATTGCATATACTCATCTCTTTTGGACACATGAGGGAATTCTTCTTGCTCATCTTTAAAGGTCATTGTCCCTAGTCTGCCTAATAACAAAATATTAATTAGTATAACTAGTATAATCCTCTTTTATCCCTGAGAGTCTTCTCAAGCCTACATAACCTTGCAAGCTTACTGCCAAATTTTTAGTGAGTGCAAAAGAAGCCTTAGATTTGTGGCCGTGATCATTTCTTACACTGTAAGTAAATGAAATGATCAAAATGCACAAGGAGCGTCTGACATTAATTGCATGAAATACAGTTCTATTGAGAGTTAAACAGAGGAGAAATTCACTGCTGGAGACTCCTCGTCTTCAAGATTGATGATATGTGGGACAACAGCCTTAAAGTTCATTACTTAAAGTTCATTGGAGGCTGCTGACAAGGGAGGCCATCTCGATGAAATGCGCTCTTCATGTGGGATTTCCTGGTTTCCCAAACCGGGCGTGGGTTTTAAAGAAGATCTTGTTAATAGAAGTTAGATCTTTTGGGTTTTCCGTATGGTCTCTGTAATCCCCAGGAAACCTGTGCTGCTGCCTCATGTTCTTGGATTCAGAAATGAGGTGATGCAGGTAGAGACAGGTGCTTAATGCACTCTATTTAAAAAATGACATTTCCATTCCTGTTTGGAAGCAAAAGCACCAAGCTTATTAGTGAAGCTTATTAGTGCTCAATTAACATAATATATTGCAGTTATTATTCTCAGAATGATACCAGACATCCCCCTCGGAGGGGGTAAATTGAATCCTGATAACTGGCATTTAAACAAAACTGGAAACCAGCAGTTAATAATAGGCAGTAAAAATACAGAATATCATTGTTCCTCTTCTGAATTCAGTTAAGTCTGGTTGCGGGTGAAGAATTAACCACAGACTTCCATCTTTTGTTAAGAAAAAGTGAAAAACAAAGAAAACCTTAGACTGAAATAATCATTATACTTCATAACATGGTTTGCTGTCAGTACAAAGCTTAGAAAGAAGGAGGAAGGTTTTATGGTCCTTGGCTTAGCACTTGATGGACATTTATGGAGTTTTATCGGGCATTTCTTCCCAAGCCTTGCTCTCATTTTCTTAAAAGACAAGGATGATCATTTTTCAGTCTGCTGCAATCTCCTAGACCTCTTAATATGATCCTTTAGTGCTAATACAGAAGGGGAAAAAAAGTGTGTTCCAGCTGGAGCCTTAGGCAGAATCCTCTGTGTCCTCTGCAACATGATGCTGAAAAAGTCCAATGTTACGTTAATGCCTCAGAAAGAGAAATTCAATGGCGTCTGTGTTGTCCACAAATCAATATGATTTTTAGGCTTCTGAACAGAGCTTGGAAGTATTTGGGTGTTGTAATGAACAGTTTATGTGAAAATATTTTTCTGTATATCCGTGTTTTTTCCATGATCCCCAAATCACATTCTTTTGAACAAAATCGTTATTACAGATACAGGAAGTTTTAAGACGTTAAAGCGAAGTGCATTTAGGCAGTTCTGCCTGGTGCCTAAAAGAGAGGTTGCCACGGCAAGCTGCCAAAGTTGTCCACATAGGTTGCTGTGCTCAGTAGGCTTAGCTCAACGCAGCAAACGCTCAGGTTGGGAACAGCCTGTTGCTTCCCTTAGAGACCACTTGGGTGGGAGGTTCTCCCCTTGCTTCACCCAGGGTACCTCTCCATTACATGGGGTGCTACTCAAGTAAGAAGATTCAGCATAGAAAATTTCGGAGAACTATTCTTAGTTTAAAATGTAGTCTCTTCTAGAAAATGTCAGCTGGAAAATTTGTCAGTTGGAAAACTGGAAGGCATACAGGGAAAGAAAGCTGAGTTGCAAGACCTGTTAAAGATAAAACGGTGATGTGTCTGAGGGTATTTAGTTATTTTCATCACAAGTAAAATGCAACTAAAATAACTTATTAGGTTATTTAATGTCTAACCTGAAGTAATTATGACAAATATGTGGCAGGGAGGAGCTGCCTTTATGGGCCGGTAGTGATCACAGTCTCCTTGGCACCACACTTTTCCCAGGTCCATCCTTACCACACACTCACATTCAGCAAGATGTTTGAGGCCACGCTTACATCCATTAAAGCACACTTAAACATATGATTAAGTATTTTATTAAATAGAAACCTTGGCTGAATTGAGGCGACAGTACCAGGGCAGCCTTTACTCTGATGTGCTGGATTCATCCCATCCTCAGGGCTGTGTGTCCTCTGCGAAGCTGATCCCTTTGCTGTGCAGCAGCTTCACAGGGTGTTGAAGGCTTGATTAGTGTTTGTGAAATGATTTGAAATCCGTGGAAGGAAGTTGTCGCAGGAAGGCAAAATATTACAAAATATGTCTGTTCTGCTGTACTTGTTAATAGGTTCTGGGATCCCTTGGAGATGGAAAGTGTTACATAAATGTGAATTTTTAATTATTTCATGCAAAGGTACTGCAGACCTACTTCTGTCTGATTAACATCTGTGCTGTTTAATTTCAAATATTTTTAAATATCATTATTGGACAAATTGAAACTACAGGCAAAGCCTAATTTGTTGTTTTATATTGATGGTAAAACTCGGTAATTATTTTTTATGTAACTTAATAAAGATTATGTGCATGTATTAATTATGAATAAAACTGTACAATGGAATGGGTCGCAAGTGTCCAGTATTTCAGTGATTAAAATAACAAAGCACAGTGGAAAGAAACGTAAATAAAATGAGACCCATTTTTAATTAATATCAGTCTCTTTTGAAACATATTGTGCAGGTCCGAGAGTGGTGCTGCCGATGTCCATTGCAGTTTAATAGCCTCTTTTGTGTGGTTCCAATTTGCATGAGATTTACTTGGGAATTGATTCTTCTCCAGCCCTGCTAGCTGCTATTTTGGGAAGACAAAAGGGACCAAGTATGGTGCTGTAGCTTGAGTGTAGGGCAGGATTTCAAGAGCTGAACCCCGACAGGCTTTGTATGGCTCTCAGGCTGCTTTGTTTTCCTGGGCTGCTCTGGTCCGAATGCTGAGTTTGTGAGCTTTCCGTCTTAGAGAATAGAAATAATAATAGTTCAATTATTATTTCTATTTTTAGAAATAATAGAAAGTCCAATTTTCATTGGACCCCAGGCATTTAATAATCTTTTAATGATTTCTGCAAGTTTTGAAGATGGGGAATTGCAGCTTCTTTATACCATGTGACGCACAAATAAGTGTCTGTATGAGGTCCTTACTCTTGCCCTGGCAGCCCTGTTGCTGGTGCAAGGAGTGGGGCCCTGAGGAAGGAGTGCCTGAGCCCCACTGGGGCAGCTCTTCCCTACCTGGGAACCTAGCTACCTCCCCAGGGTCCTGTGGGAAGGGTGTGAAGTGTGTTAGAGAGGAGGCAAGGGGATGTAAGGGACATGGATTTAGTAAGGAGAGTTATGGAGAAGAGTTACTCTCTCTGGTAAGGTTAGAGAAAAGGCTGTAACATTGAAAAATTGTCATTGAATTATGCTCATGGCCTTTCCAGCCCCAGGGTGGTGGGATCTGGGGTGAGAAAAGAGGGCTTTGAGCCACCCAAGGCTCCTGTGCCCCATCATCTGTTTGCTTTATGCTGCAGGTCCTAGCATGGTGTTATGGCAGGTCACCCTATTGAAGTGGCTTTTCACGTGGAGCTCATTGCATTTTATTTCCATAAGGACTGCAGTCTTTTGGGTGTTTTCCTTTCTGACCCTGGCTGAAGCTAGCTTCTCATGTAGGTGTGAACCTGGCTGTGTGTGCATGTAACACCAACTTGACAAGCCTGTGAAGGGGTACAGGTATGGTACCAATCATGTTAAGGGCACCACCCAACAGAAGATCAAAGGTGGGAAGTGTAGTTTGCACCATAGCCTTTGACATCTCTGTTGAGTTTGCAGACGAGTTTGTCAGGCAGTGCTGGTGGTAAAGCGATTTTTGGGATATAAGAGCTATTTAGAAGCATCACCACAAAAAAAATTACAAATTTGAAGTGGCTAAACAGAAAGAAAAGCTCAGCTGAAAAATTGAGGGTGTTGTGACAGGGTTTCTATACAGTCTTCAAAGTAGAAACATAATTCTAGCACCATCTGAGTCTCTAGGAGAGGCCAATCCTGCATGGTCCAGATTCTTGTAGGAAGCAGAGCTTCAGTGGGAACTGAGATGACAGAGCTTCTGGCAGGATAAGACCAGGAGCTGGCATGTTTCACAAGTGGCTCTTTTTGCTGTTAGCAACCAGCTCGTCTTTGACGAGTAGGAAAATAAAATGAGTGATGTGCTTTTCTGGTTCAAGGGAAGAGTTTTAAAATGTGATGGAGAGCTGCCAGGATAGGAGCAGCACTCCTCCCTTGCTTTGCTTTTGATGTGCAGAAAAGATGAAGGCATTGCCTTGAAAGAGTCTCCTGCACTGGGCAGACAGGAGAAGATGAAAGGGAAGAGAAGTGGGAAAACAGTCCCAGTTTAGACCATGGCAAAGGCACTGTGCAGAATAGCCTCTGTAAAATGTGTCATGATAGGAAATCAATTTTGAATTACACTATGTGACGCATACTGTATTTTCCATCCTTCATTATAATGAGCAAGCACACCCTTACATAATGATGGCTTTTTAAGAGATTGCCTTGAGCTGAATTTATTGCCAGACAGATCTATCCCATGGCATTTAAACTTCATAATGCTATGAAATGTGCAAGCTGGCTGAAGCGGTGGGAGGGTGCTTGTAAAACTTTATGCCAGTGAGGGCCATCTTTCTTCTGCTCTTACACCCCATTGATCTCTTGCAGTGGGTGAAAACCAACAGAAATCGATGCCACAGATTGCAGGAGTTGCGTTTCACCTCCCTTTCTTTGTACTGCAACAGCAGCAGTGCTGCTGTAACAGGAAGGAGGGTTTTTCCTTGGCATTAAGGTTCTGTGTCCACGTAGCATGTCCTATGTGTCTGTACCAGCAAGGAAGGGTGAATAGCTGCTGTGGCTAGCATGCAAAGATGGTGACAGTTGTTGAAAGAACTTTGCACAACACTGAGTGGAGAAGCTCATGCTGTCTGTGTGGAAATCCCCAAATGGTTTCGAATTGACTTGCTCAAAGTTGTCAGCGTGCAACGTCTGCAGTTTCACATTCTTCCTCGAGATGTATGGATCAGTGTTATCCCTCTTTCAATGCACAGAAGTGGCCCTGACTGAGCCTCTTGGGAGCAAATGGAGTGGGAGACATGCTCGTCTTCCTGCACATTTGCTTCCTCATCCTTGCAGCTGCAGATTGTGATAGTGGCTTTTAGTACATGGGCACCTGTCCCTTCCAAAGCCTGTGGATGGATGGAAGCCAGATATTGCTTGTGGAGAATAACTTTCAAAGGCTGGATTGGGACCACACCACTACGGAGGGAGTGCTGTACTAGTTGGTTCCTACCTTCCACCAGCCAAACAAACACACTTTTAGATGAAATTGCACTGAATTGTCCTCATCGTTTTAGGGTGTATTCATAATTGATGTGACAGATGAGATTTTCACATTTTCTGTATTTTTGTTGCTAACTCTCTATGAATAACATGGTGAAATGCCCCCTCTTCCTTTCTTTCCAGAAATCGAAGTAATATTTAATGAATATGAACTCCCTTTCAGCTTGGGTGACATTTTCAGCAGTGCCCAAAACGAAACTCAGTGATTGATTTAATTCTGGAAATTTCAGCTGGAAATGGCTAACCAGCCAAAATTCACCCTGGAACATCAAAATGCTTTTCACTGAATCTTGTTATGACCCTGCTCAGCATGAGATGCTGATTCACTGAAAATAGAAAACCCGAGGACGCAGTTCCTGGTTCTATACAGTGGATTTAAAAGATAATTTAAATTAGAAATGTTTTTGAGTTTCCATATTGGAACCTAAGCTGGACTTGGTTAGATTATTCACTGGTTTTGTGAATGCTTTGAAAAATGTTGATATTTGTTCTATACTTGTCCATTGAAATGAGGAGGTATCTCCTGGGTCTGAGATGGGTGAGAGGTCCCCAGCATGGATCCTTGTCCTGCCAGGCGTACAGGAGCCCCTCAGCGTAAATATATTCTGCAGCCCTGCTTCACTGGCTCTTTAAGGGTTACTTCCCTCATGTTGTGAAGGTCAAAATGCCAGGAGGAAATTGAACATAACTTCTTGGCATTTGAGATCATGAATTTTCCTTTTGAATAAGAGCAGTAAATTTGCAAGTTAGTAAGAATAAAACTCGAAACCCTTCAGATGGGTGGGGGGTGGGGGCAGGTAATTAAATCCTCCAGGTCAAGCAGTCCTCACTTGTCTGGTTGGATTTTGGTGAGCTGCCTGAGCTGGTGTGTACAGAAGCACGCTGCTGTTTGTTTTGCTTCCCAAAGCATGACTGTTATGAATCCCCCAGTGACAACAGCGGGCTTGGACGTGCTGCTCGGCTGTGGCAGATTGATCATCTCGGCTGGCCCGTGCACTACCCTCTGAGTCACTGCCTGTTTGCTTAGCACATAGAGATGGGTGTATGTCACTTTATCCCCTAGAAATGTGGTGAGCAATAGAGACTGGAGGATGCTTAAGTGCAGATCTGGGTTGTACCTGAACTTTTCCTGTTCTCGTCATCCTCCCTGTCCCCTCTGTGCCTTCGTCTTGTCTCAGCTGGTCCAAAGGGCTACAGGGTTTGTGTTTGTGAAGTGGTGGGGGCAGGACTTTGGCTTACTTGCCAGAAGGACACGCAGTGTATGCAAGGCTGCCCTCTCCATCCTCACATGCGCAGGTTTGTGTATGTGATCTCTTAATGGGGAAGGAGAGCCACCACCAGAAGCCAGCATTGCTTGGTGTGAGCTCACATGGTATGGCAAGGAGAAGTAGTTCCCATACCACAGCATAAGGCTTATTAATCATCATATTATTGAGAAATACACTGAACTTAGGCTTGGGAGTACATCTGGACCAACAAGTTGAATGTAGTTGAGACTGTTCTCTAGCAGTGAGGACATCTGGAAGTCCAGGTCTGTGCTGATGCCATGGTTTAGTCTCCAAAGCAGGGTGGCCACATGCAAATTGCTCATGGGGAATGGTCCATGGCCTGTGCTGCCCTGCTTGGAAATTGTTTAGGAAAGTGCTACTCAGCCCAAGCCAGTATCCTGCCAGGCCCCATTTATTCAACAGCAGAGAGCATTGACTTCCAACCTGCATTTAGTTTACTCATCAATGCAACCTGTGTAGTCTGAGTTCAAACAAATGGCCACATCATGGGCAAACCATCTACTCCAGCTTCTGGAGGAGGTGAGAGGAACTGGCTGCTCCCCAGCTCTTGCAGGGTCCAAGAGGCCAAACTCCACAGCATGTCCTGGAAAGTGGGCAAGGAGATGGGAGCTGTCTGAAGAGAAGCATGAGACCTGGGCTTTCACCAGTGTGACTGGGATCCAAAAGTGCTGCGCCAATGCAGAATATGTGGCTATTTTATTAGAATTTTCCCAGGGAAGCATGGAGTGGATAGTGAGGGGGTCTGGAAGCAGAAATGGGCTGTTTGATCCGCTTGTGTAAACAAGTGGTAAATCTAAAGCCAAATTCAGATCTGGTTTGCAGCATATAATCCCCCTTGGCTTAACTAGGGTTAACGAGGTCTAACCCTGGGCTGGTAATGGTCCCAGAGAGGTCTCTTCTCGTCTCTGTAACGGACCATAGATTCTGCCCTGCTTGCTGATAATTATTTTGACAACAGCGCTGGGTCCAGAGCCAGGAGATCTATCTGTTCTACATAACAGAACAACTTTCCATTTTATGTATGTGTTTTATATTGCTATTTTTGTTAACACTGGAGTTATCCAATCAGTCTCTTCCCGTTCCAATTTCTATAGGTATTTGCAGTACAACTGTATTGCAGGTACAAATATGGCAGCATTTCTTATACCTCTACTGTCTTCTATGTGGGGTTCCCCAAGATTCTGAGTGGGTTTTTTTATCCCTTCCTACACAAATGTGTTCCAGCTCACAGCCACCACTTCATCCCCTTCGCCCTTATGGGGTCTTTGGTCTGTGTCTGAGCAAAGCAGGGAGTGTACCTGGCTCCTGGTCTAATGTGGAAGCATAGGAATAGGAGGCACCTAAATGGGACAAATATTAAGTTATATATTTTCTAAGAACTACTTCTATCTACTTTCCTGTATGGTGTCACATATTTCAAGATTTTAACGAGTTTTTGTTTTCTTTTCAAAGACAAATATTTCCTTTCCTTTTACATGCTTCATGCAGCTTTTCAGAAACACGCAGGGGAGTTTGAAACACCAGCTGTTTCCTTTCAAAATCTCTTTGAAGGTCCCTGCGCCACGTACTCCTTACTCAGCTCCCAGTTAGCTGCAGGGCCCATGCTCCATGCAGACTGCAAGGAACAGTTTTCCAGCCTCTAAGCCTCACCCAGACGTACCTGGGGCTATCTTGTCTCCAACTTGTGACAACTCAGTCATCCTGGTCCCACTGTGGTGAAAGCAAGTAAGGTATATATGACTGACATCGATAAAATTTCCTGTTTCTTGTGCCCTGTGAGATATGGCTTCATGTTAAAGAGCAGCAAGGCAAAACATTTATTGACAGTGAGAAAATGCACTCCTATGCAATTTGCAGCCAGAATTTGGAAAAAAAATTATACGGAAGAGGTGGAGATTATCACAGCTGGCCTGTCCTAAAGAATGAAGGGCTACAACAGATAAAATGTGCTCAGCCTTCAAAAAGTCTAAAGACACCTGCTAAGAGCAGCCATTCCTACATCCAGAAATGTAGGAATGGTAATGCTGGACTTGCTCCTGGAAACATCCCATTGCAGTCATGGGAAGACTGTAAATGGTTGTCAGGATAATGTCCTGACTGGCGACTGGCCCCTGGCACATTTCTGGGCATGCCCTGCATTTGGGGTCATTACTGGCATGCTGGAGCTTCCCCCATGAGCACTACTCCCACTCCTGTGGCAAAGACGCATCTGGTGTCCCCACTGCATTGGCACTGCCCTTGCCTGGACACAGCCCACCATCCTGGGGTGATTGTTCCCACAGAGGTGGCCAAACCTCCCTACCAGCTCAGTGTCAAATCTTTATACAGCCAAGAGCCTTGAGTTGTGTTTGAAGCTGAGAAGAGGCAGACTGCAACTTGGTCTCTCCATGAAGAGGGTGGCATTATGTGGGCGGGTAATGGGGTCCTTGGCTGTGAATGTTGGCCTCCACGGTCCCACCTAATTCCCTCCATCCTTCCCTCAGTCCCACAGAGAGGATTTAAAGTGCTCTGGCTACTGCTGTGCGGTTGCAGCTCTGCAGCTGAGCCACTGAGGCCATCCTGGCATCTGAGCTCTCTCTGAACTTTGTAGCCACTATAGAGGCATGGGTTGGCTGTGTCCATACTGGTGTACCTGTCACCACACAGTGCAGGAAGTTTTCCCCCTGAATGATGCTCCATCATTAAGAATATTAGCACCAGGTGTAACTATTAAAGCACAATTATGAAATACTTGTTCTAATGATGAATTCCTAGCATTGCTTTTGTTGTTCTCAACAATGGTAATCACTTGGGTCTCTGGAAGACCCTGCAGCTAAGAGATAACCATGGCCTTTCTACAGCAAATATGCCTATGGGTAAATTTTATGCGTATGCAACCTCATTAAGCCATCTGTAGAAAATTAGACTGCTTACTGCATAATTGTTTGCAGGAGCAGGAACTGGTTTCATCGCCTTTCTAACAAAAATTGTATATCTGTCTAGAGACTGATGACTTTATTTTAATTTGCATCAAGGCCATGGTAATGAAGTAGGCTTGATGAAAATGAAAAGCAGACTACGAGAACCTGGCATCAGTAGTGAACTACTGATAACATGGTCTCATTTTCAGTTCATCCTGAGACTGTGCTGTGTTAGTGCTTGGAAAGTGTCAGCTCCTTACTTGTATTCTGAGAACATCAATCTTTTAAAGATCTGTATACCAGAACTGTTGCTGTGTTCTCACTACTTATACTCTTATATACAAGTACTTTCTTTTTAAAGAAAACATTTATTAGAATTTTCCTTTTTTTCCCCCTTCGGAAAGGAAGGACAGTCCTTAACTTAACACTTGACTATGCTTGAGATGGTTTCATTCCCGCTTTTCATCTCTCTGATACTGCAGTTTGCTCATGGCATAAAAAGGATCCTGATCCTTCCCTTCTACTCTGTGTGTATTGTCTTCATGGGTTGTCTTGTCCTTGGGAAGTGTTAAATTCTCGGGTTCCAGGTAGTGCAAGCAGAGGTTGTCAATGGAGGGGCCCAGACCATCATCCCAAGTGCAGCCTGACTTTGCTCACCTGCAGAGAAACCTATAGAAATGAGACTTCTGATCAGGCAGTGCACGGTGAGCTTGGGTGTCTACCATGTGTTTGGTAGACACCAAAGTTTGGTGGCTTAGGTTAGCCAGCAGAGAGGTTTGAAATATATGGATGGTTGTTACACCATCAGCTTTTACCTAAACTGTTGGAAGTCTTCCTTCATGCCATAGTTAAAAACCTGTGCTGTTTTCCAAAGTGTTCACCCTCTAATTCAGTGTGTGCTGTGCTACTGCGCGTAAACATGTTGGTTTGCTACTAATGGCAAAACTCTGGGTGGAGGAAACTCGAAGGCACCCAAGCAGCTCAGTTCTCTGAAGGTGCTGTGGATGAGATTGATGGATCCTACTTCAGAAGTTTACAGCATTTACACCTGCATCTGGGCTCATCAGGAATCTCTTTGTTGTTAATTACGAGATATAGACACTCAGAGAGTGATGCGTCTGATTTTTTTTAGACATCTCCTTCAAGTAAGATTAATTGCCCCCTATATCACCCCATTTCTCTGTTTTCTCCTTTGATTCTGTTGTAAGCCATTTGCAGCTGGTGAAGGAAAACTACCGAATGTTGGCCTTTCCAGTTGTCTTCCAGCATCCCGCTGCGCAGGGAGAGCTTGCACTCCCCCACGGCTCTGTGCAGAGTGAAGGCTCAGCAGGAACCCAGGAGTTAGAAACATCCCAAATTGTTCTTAGCTGAAAAAACAGTGATCGAAACCCACAGCTGAATGTATTCCCAAGCCTGCACGGTGCCCTTGGACTTTACTACTTTCTGTGCAGTGCACCTTTGCAACCTCCTCTATTTCCCTCACTTACTTTTCTCCTGCTTTACTTGATCAAGGAGCATCTTTGACTTGGAAGGAAGCAGTGAGAGACCACAGCGATCCGCACTCTTCCACTCTACGTGCTATTTGCAGCTGAAAGGGAAAAGCTACTCAAGGTGGAAACCTCGTAGCTTGCATTTTACCACCACATGCAGCCATATATTACAGTCAGGGAAGTAGATATTGGAAACGGGGCACTGATTTATTTCATACCATGCTCTTGTGAGGCAACCATGGATTGAAGTGGAAGCACACAAATAGGCTGGCGCCATTAGAGGGCCTTAATAAATATTAATATAAACGTGTGCTTTCCTGCTAAGAAAGAGTGACTGGTGAGCAGAGTGCATGCTGGCAGCTGTGCACAAATTAAGCTTTTCCATTTGCTGAGCTTGTGTGTGGCCACAGAATTACACAGGGAAAGGAGATGCACCAAGGTGGGCAGATGCTCCCTAAACATCATCACACCGAGGAGTCCATCCATTCTCTGTAATTAACATGAGAAGTGTCTTTGGTTTTCATTTTTACTTTTTGATCTTTTTATGAGTGGGGCTTGGTTTGATATTATTTAGTAAACTTTAGGACATGATGATTTGCCAAATTTACTGATGACTGCCAATAATTTACACCAAATCTGTCAGTTTTTGCCAGCAAGAGAATACATTATACACAAATGTAGGTAATTATACAGTTTCAGATTTCTTTTTCATATTTTCAACTTTTAGCCTTTAATCACTTAGAAAATAGTGAACTTTATTTATCAACATACTTTTCGTTCATGATTCATAACAAACTTGCGGAGGATGCAAATTGGATTTCAGTAAAATTCAGAAAGTCTGCACTGTAAAACTGCTTTAGTATTAGTTAAGTAAAGCTACTTGTGCTGGATGCGAGAGTTTTATTATTTTTCTTTTACTAATCCAAGTATAGTTGTATTTTAAAATGTTTAAAATATTATTTCTTGGTAACAAACTAGACTGATTGTTTTCTGTCAGCCTGTCCTGAATAATTAGATCTCAGTTTTCCCCACCCATTTCTTTTTCATGTATCAGAAGGAGAAAAAAAAAATTTCTGTTTTTTTTTTTTCTTCCAATAGTCAGTCCTTTTCTTAATCCTGGGTGAACTGTTTACATTGACTTTATTGAACTAAATTAACCTAAACTAAGTGGATCATTCCATTGAGACAGTAAATGTTTGCAAGGGTGGCAGAATCTGGCCCTAGTGATAAATAAAGTAGTATCAAAAGGAAATAAATGTATTAGGTTTTAACATCTGCAGTACTTGATGATTATTTTACAAACCTCAAAATGTTAAAGTTTTCTGTAAAAGTGTATTTGACTGAATGCATAACGCAGTCGTTCCTAGGTCCCTACTGATCAATTGGGTGTTATTTGTTATTGATTCCCAGTGCTATTTTTGATCTAAAGTGGACAAGGATTGATTTTGAAATGGTACATAATACTTTTAAATGAGGTGAAAGTTTTATTATGCCCAGAAATATTCACTAAGAGATGTAGCCTAACTCAACAATCATCATATGGTTTCAGAGTTGAATATAAGTATAAACTGAAAGACTTTTTATTGCTAGCAAAAATAACAGTTGATTTTTAATACAGAATTCTAATTATTTGTCTTTAAAGTTTGTAAAGCTAAGAATTGTTTATATATTGGAAGTCAAATATAGAATAAGTATTTTATATGCAAAAGAAAAACAGGCATGTAAATATATTGGGTTGGATTTAGTTGAGAGAGTTTATTAAATTATTCAGTTCTTCATGTGATATTTAGATAAATAAAGTCTCATTTTCCACTATGTAGCTGATCTCATTAAAGGGGGGAAAAAACCCTTTAATGTTTAAACCATCCTCTAATTCTGAGCAAATCCCTAAGAATGTTCTGAGGAGAGAGAATTCTTAAATTGCTGGATTTTGTATCCTAATTAAATCTCTTGACAGCTCTCCACATTATGTGCAGCAGTGGCTCAGTGCAATACGGGAGGTGGAGTTCAGCTTTTCATAGTTCTCCTTTTTTACAAAATAAGGCTAATATTTCCTTTTTATTCTGTGTACTAAGGAGCTCCATTTCTGGGTGATCCAAGTTCAGTTACTCCTTAGAGGTGTATGTTTTTTGGGGCTTTTCTTGGGTGGGAAAGCGGGACTGTCCAAAGGAGGAGTGGATGTTGCTAGTAGTGCAATAAATTAGAAGGAGGAGTGGATCCATTTCTGAAGTTGTCTTAGGAATGAAGTATGGGATTTGACTGATAGATTTTTAACTATAAATGGATTAATTAGAGTGTGACTGAGGTCATGTATAAAAAAGGAGAAAGCTAATTAAGTCTGAGCAGTATTCCAAATGCCTTTTGTACCGATGACTGGAGATCAAAGGCTAGAGCAAGTATTTTAAGATTATATTTTTTAAAATGAATAAATAAGTCTTACTAAGGGTGGACAGGGCGTTCTTTTCCAAGGAACACAGACAATCCAGGTGTGTTTTCTACCTGGCTGATACACTTAGAAGTCTCTGGTTTTTAATTGATGCTTGGGTATCCAGTTGTATTATGCTCCTGTGAATTATGGCAGAGTAGATTTGTACTTTTGCATTTTCATGCCTAATTTAAATGCAAGGATGCAAGGATTTTGCTCCTATGCCTTGGGCTCAGTTGTCAGAGATCCTGGAAATTGTGTTTATTATGGTTAGACTGTGTTTATTGTGGTTAGACTGTAGCTGCACCAATCCAGGAGTTGCATATGCCCAAGGGACTCACTCGTCCTCCCTTCTTTCAAGGGATGCAGTCAGGTATTCATTATTCCGTCCCTCTTCTCTGCTGCCTGCTCCCCTTTCTTTCTGCTGCTACATGGGAGGTGGCTATAGATACACAACCAGATGTGGGTTGTGTGGAATTTTACTGGGGCCAAGTTATAGTCATCTTGTATCTCTTTCTAATGTCATTTAGGACAAACTACCTCCATGCCTTATTGTTTTGCACTGGGCTTTTGAAGAGTTATGGATTCAAGGTACTAGTAATGCACAATAAAAAGCATCTCCTGTGATGTGCTGAAAGTCTACAATCAGCACTGGAGTCAAGGGAAATTAAGGGCACTCAGCTCAATACAAAGGAGCCATGAATGTTGGTGAGGATTAGGAGCCTAAGTGCCACCTTATTTTTTCTTTAAAATTCCATTTCTGCAGTTTAAATAGAAATGATGATTTGCCTGAGGAGAATAAGCCAAACCCAGGTACAATCTTGTGGAAGTCAAGAGTCAGTAGCAAGGCAAGTTTGGGACAGGACAGTTGTACACATCACTGAAAACTGCTTCTCTCTGTCAACACTCACAACCAACCTATTTCATATAGTTTTCATATATATAGTTTTCATGGTTTTGCACAGTTGTTTCTCATTTTTTGACCCAATACAGTGTGGTACTTAAATGTTGACTTTGGCATTTCCAGATGCGTGTGATCTTGATGTAACTTTTCTCTGTGAAGTTGAGGGATTTTTTTTCTTCTAGACGAGAATAAGGCAAGGAGGGGTTTGCTAATTTTTGACAACTCCATTCTAAAATGAGAGCTACTTTCATTTGGATTTTTAAGTTAAAAGAGTAGGTTTTGCCGCTTGTGGGGGTGGCATAGACCAAATGATGTTTTGAGGTCCTGTGTTTTGATTTTGCAAAGTATGTTTTAGAAGAGACCCGACCATTCAGAGTTACACCATTTGATTCATGAGGTTAATCCTTTTTCCTGTCCCGCGGTTCAGCTACCAAAATTTAAAGGATCGTTTAGGACAATGAGAGTCACTGGCTGATGCCCAGGTGGACGTGCAGAGTCTCCTACTGAGGGTGTTGAAAAGCTGGACAGCAGATGAGGTTTATAACACAGTGCTCCTGGCAATCTCATCGGTTAGACTTAGTCTGATGTGCAAAGACTTGTGAATGGGATTGAAGGAGGATTTATTGTCCTCCTACCCTGGATGGCCCAAGGTGGAGTGCTGTTCTCCAGATTGTTTGCAGCATCCCTGTTGCTTCCCATGCATCACAGCACAAACTGCTTCAGTTTGTAATGCTCTTAGAGAAATATAACCTTTTGATGACAGTAAACAACACTTGATGGATACTCCAAAAGAGGTTTTATTGACCTTTGTGTCTTTTTATATTTTCTGATTTGTTTCTTTTTCAGAAAATCGTGGCTGTGATAATCCATTGTAGAACTATATAGTTTCAGAAATGAGAATAGCTGCTAGCTGGAAGCTTGAAAGCACCTCCTATTGTCAGATTAGACCAGCAACATAAGATAATAGGAAATTGCCAATTCCTCAGCATTTTCCTCTTGTGTGCAGAATGAGTTGATGTTTGATATCTTTCAATTCTTGGCATTGGTTTAAGCGAAGAAGGTCCTCCACTTCACACTTTGCAGATGGGTGCTCTACAAGCACCTCTTTCTTTCTCCACCTCAAAATGGAGCACCCAACAAATGGTTGCAGATGCTGACAGTGGTATTTGGACACTGGTAACGCCATGGCGCAGCCTTCAGGAAGGTGTTTTTTAAACCTACTCATAGCAGAGGGTCCCTTTGAGTGTCCAAATCAATAGCAGAACTCCTAGACTTGAAAAAAATCCTAAATACATCTAAGGACAAATCTGTGTACAAAGAAGTGTAAACATTACCTCGTGTGTCTTGCCAAAGCCACTTAAACTGCTTTCCTATATCTGCAAGCAGTTTTTATTCGGAAGACAGATGAATATCTGCCAGTGCTCGAGCCGTATCTGCCTTTCTCAGGGCCTAATTAAATGAGATGATGCCTCACAAGCATTTTTATTTCCAAATAAAAACTGCTAGAAAGCATATTATGGACAAAGAAATAATTCTGTGGGGAAAGAGATGGGATATATTATACCTCTTCCTAGAAATTTAAACTGGGTTATTCAGAGGGGCACAGCATGCATACAACTGCCTGTATTATGGAACATTATTACTGTATGTAATAGAAACAAATTCAAGTGCTATTAGCTAAAAACGTTATTATTTCCATTATTCTAAGGCCAATGACCATTTTGCCCGGTTCAGGTGCTGTGAAACAGCACTGGAGCCACTCTCCAAGCATACAAAGGCATTTAGGTGGGAAAAAGCTGTTTGTTGCTCAGTTGCTTGTCGCATACTGAGGAGCAAATGCACAGTAAGGGCTTGTATTTGCGTATGTAGCATGAGAAAATCTGTTCTAAAATTGGGATTGTAATTCCATTCTCTTCAGAGACATTAAGTGAAAGTGCATTAGGGACTTTGAAGTTGTCAGGAGTTGCAGTGGAAAGGACAATTAATTTCTATGTAGGAGTACAGTGTTACTCAGCCCCTGGAACCAACCGTGTCACTCACATCATCTTAATCAGCTGGCAGCAGAAGAGCGTCATGCCATGGATGCAATGCGACTTGCTGCTGGACATACAGCATATGCCGTCTGGGCAGGCAGAGCAACACTCAGTGAGTCCACAGCCTGTAGAAAGTCAGATATCTCAGAGATACAGATGGCAAAGCAAAAAGCCCCTTCCACACAAGGTCATCTCCAAAAATCATCTCTCAACTCCTAGCAACGTTGCACTTCTTTTATATAGTCTGGAAATCTGACACGTTCATTTCCTGCATACCTATAGATATATATGGATGTGTGGATGTGTGGATGCGTATATAGGGATGTGTGTGTATATGCATACCCATATATATATACACATGCCCTTATATATGTATACACACATCCATCCATCCATATATATCTATAGGTATGCATCCATATATATATCTATAGGTATGCATGGTATACACACATGTATATACACATACACATGCTCGGTTTTCTCTGGCTGTTTTTCACAACTCTTAACTTTTACAAGTGGCCTGTACAGCACATTTATAACTCAAAGTGTGTTCTTCAATTATTTTTTTTTTCTTTTTATCTGGAGGAGTTCTAAGCGGTGCTCTCACTACCTTCTCTGAGCCGTTCCAGTGACTGGGAGCTGGCTTTAACAAGATACGAGCAGAGACCCAAGTTTGATATATGTAGCAAGTAGTCAAAGCAATTTGAGATTATTGCATGGAAGAGGTGATGGCCAATGCAGAGCACTTGGATACGGCTTTTGAAGCCCTGAGCCTTTCTTGTAGTTTTGAACCTTGTAAATGAATTTAGGGTGCAAATCAGAATATTCCCTAGGTCTTTGATTCGTAGCCACACAGAAGCAGAAAGAGGCACAAGTATTCAGCCTGACTCTTTCTTCTCAAAGGCTGGCACACAAATGGGGGTGCCCTAATTATGCAGGAAGCAAAAATAGATCTGCAAAAGGCAGTCCTCGTTTGAAATCTAGCCCTATATAAAATGCAAGATGGAAAGAAAATCTGGTTTTGTCAGTGAATTGGGAAAACGTGGAACTTAAGTCAGAGCAACTGCTCTTATATATGCTGCTGCTGTTTGTCTTTCACAGGAATAAAATTTAATATGAATATGTTTATTGTTACCTCATAAAACCAAGCAGCATTTTAGAGTGGAGTAAGTGAATATATTTGATGGATTGTTTTCCCCCATTGGAATGAAATCCCAGTGAAAACAATAATATGTTTAAGGGGTCCTCTGGGAAGCAGAGGATGACGAGGCTGGAAAGCCTTCTGCTGTTTCACACTGGTCTGTAAATAAGCTCATATCTCTCTTCTGACTCTTCATGTCTCTATCCACCCGGGAAGAGGTTTATTTTTAGGACACTACCTATATTGATATTACTGTCTCTGGAACTAGAAGCAGTTGTTGTACTTACAGGATTTATTTTTGAAACTGTGGACATAAATTAGAGTCGTCCTGTTCCTTTTTAGAGTTACTTGGATGTGAAAGTCCAGTGTATTTCACACCTCCAACTGCTTGT
>KZ505837.1:165452-178222 GCA_002844005.1 Limosa lapponica baueri
AGAGTCCCTCACTTTTCATTAAAAGTTTAGCTGGAAACTAGTTTATCAAAGAGGTGACCTGCTAATGCTGAATAACAAAAAATTTTAGGACAGTGTTTCAAATGTCTCAAAAGCTGAGCAGGTGGAGAAGATTCACAGGTTTTTTTCCCCTGTCCTCATTAATGGGCTCTCAGCTGCTGGTCTGGGTGGCTGGTGCAGGATACACTCCTCTGCCTGTATCATGGCATTGAAGGAAGCGCTTATCCTCCACCACTGAACATTACTGTATTTTCCCACTGTTTTCAAGGAGTTTGGTTGTAGCAGACTCACTTACCCTTGCCCTCAGTATCCTACTTCCAGCCTGTGGTGAGGTGATGCTGTGACTAAGTGATGATGCTGGCTTTCCCCTGAGAGGTTGGGTCCCTCCAGGTGATCCACACAAAGTACATCACAGCTCATTTGCATGAGCCCAATCAAGCAGCCATGTCCCCAGGTGGGAGCATGTGGGACCTGCTGTCTAGACTTGGAGGAAAAAAAAAAAGATAAAAATCTGACATCTGTTCTCTGTCAGATGCCCTCCTTATTCTGCTGCTCAGCACGCTGACTGAATTACAGATTTACTGCAGAGAATGAAGGCTCCCCCTTTTAACACAGCGCGATTGATGCAGGTTTAGAGGGCTAATTTGCTAGCTCCTTCGGACAGAAAGGTCAAACATTCCTTTGTTCGTAGCAAGTGAGTCCTCAGCGAGCGCAGAAACCCTTGGAGTGGTGGTGCCGGTGCATCCAGCACTGGGAGCCCTCAGGGTGGCGAGGCAGGAACTGGTGTCTCTGTGAAACTGCATGTGACAAGTCTTTTATTTTTTTCAGGGAACAGCAAGGAGTTTGTATTGACTTCAGAGGGCAGGGGCGAGATTTCAGGCTCAGGTCTCTGCAGCTCGTGGTGACCATATGCTCTCAGTAAAGCATGGTAGGTCACAATGCAACCTGGGCACTATTAGCGCCATATCATCTATGTGACCCTCATTAGAGCTGCTCACCCACCTTCAGCTCAGGATGGGGCTACCCTGTGGCTTACGGCACAGCAGTGAATGCAGCTGCTCAGGAAGGAGTTTTGCATTCATTTTTGCACATTTTATGTTCCCTGGTTTTGGTTGTCCCTAAATTAACCTGGTCCTTGGTTAATTCAGATTTTTGATTTTATATTCTGCTCTTGCTTCCTCTAGAGGTATGTGGAGGCTGAGCAGAAGTGCTATTTTCTTCTAGCCATTCCAGCCCCACCATTTCAGCAATGGCATGAGCTCCATAAAAGCTTTTATACATAGATTATGAGAGGATCGCTCCACACTAAAGTGCTTTCTGATCAATGGCTATCAAGGTCAGCTATTACTCTGTAGAAGCTTCAGATCTACTTGTTAAATTAGGAAATATTTTAGGCATGCGATCCTGGAAGTGCTGCAGATCAGGTGCGTACAGTCCTCTGGCAGAAAAAGCTTCCAGTCTAACTCAGAAATACTTACATCTGTTTTTCAGTCGTTTTACAGCTTTCTTTTTTCCCTTTTACTACATGTTCATCACGAATTAAAAAAAGGAGAATCTAAAATCCAAAGTTCACTTCTGTGGTCAAATAATTTTTTTGTCTCATGTGGAAGAGTTTTGCTGCTAAATGCGTTATCTGCTGCGGGAGACAGAGCTGACAGGCTCTGGGCTGGGAGTTTGACTGTTAAATCCCACCGACAAGGTTGTTGATGACTTTGACAGATAGCACGGCTTTTATGTTGTGGCTCAGCTTCACATTCAGATTTTCTTAACCTCATAATATCGTGATCTTCTCACAAGGAGATGCTCTGACAAGCTGAAATATTATTTCAGTGATTGCCTGCCACACACACCTGCTTATCAAAAATAAATCCTTTCATCTTTCTCTGTAACTATGCGTTGGGATGGGGAGGCCCGCAAGCTGCACGGCAAGGGTCGGGGGCTTGCTTGGGGACATGCCTGTTGATGAACATCCCTCTTGCTGAGGTTTTTTCAGAGGCTTTTCTCTGATGTTACTCTGTGAGGGAAGTCAGGACCACACAGGGGCCGTGGGACTCCCCAGGGCTGGGATGCATCACAGGGTGACGTGATACCCAACCTGTAAGTGCAGAAAAGGGGCCCAGGGGTGAACTATTGTGGGTTGCACACCTTCCTCCCCCTGCTGAAGAGCCCTGAATAGCAAGAGCTTCTCCCCCTCTCTTATGCAAAGGGATGGGTTCATGTGTGGATTTTGGAGACCTTTGCACACCCTTCCTCTCCCCACACGGCCATTTCAGCTCCATGGCTTGTGGCTCTCACCCTCAGCACAGAAGCCAGCCCTGAGCATCCTGCAAACGCCCTCTTCTCTGCTGTGCCACATGCACACACATGCCACGAAAGAGGACAAGTGGTCCCCCCAGGTGTCTGAAGGGTACGCATTGGAAAAGCAACAGAATGAGACCAAAGGAAACCACCAAAGTGTGGGGGCTGGTCCATTAAAATGTATATGAGAGGTGTCATGATGGCTGTCCAGGCTAGTCTTGCACAAAGTACCTTGAGGTTCATCTCTGCCTGTGATGTTGCTTCCCAAGTAGCTCACAGCCTCCTCTGGTCATACTTTGTGTTGGATTTTGGAGAAAAGTAAAAAGGCTGATTTTTCTCCTTTTTCTATGTAGGGAATTCAAATCTGCAAAGTGCTGAATTTTATTTAGGACTCACTTGTGCCAGTGAATGAGTTAGAGTCACGGTGATGCAGCCGATGTATATGCATTGGATGCTGTAATGTAGAAAAATGCATAGCATTATCCAGTGCAAGGACTGGGGCTTCAAAGTAAGAAAGATCCCACACAGGAGTTTATCTCCCCACCCAAACGCGGTGCAGGGTTGCACAGCCAGGTAGCAGCTCAGTGGAGTCTTTCCTTCCTCTCCTCCCTTTAAAGTGTCAACCCCTTGTGCTGCTGAGCCAGATGGCAGACTCGATGTCTCCGCAGCCTTGCTTCCCGGTGAAGCTGTTTCCCTTATGGTGTGATCTCTCTTGTACTGTGGGCCAGATCTTCGTCTGGGACAAATCGTAACAGCTCCCTGGGTTTCACTGAAGCAATGTGAAATTACAGCTGCTGACTCCAGCTGCTGAGGATCCGACCAGTACCAAACAAAGAGCCCAGTGAAAACCTTAGCTCATGGAGATGGCTGCCAAAAATTCAGATAAGTAGCTGTAGATCCAAAAGCAAATCCAGGCTGTGATTTCATTGCTCACCATTGTACCATTGTACCAGTACTTTAAAACCTGCTGTTGTGATAAATGCAGTGAAAGTGCTGGCTCCGCCTGCACAAATCACCTTCCAAGCCCAGGGCCTCGCAAGCCTGCACAGATGTACCTGAAGTCAAATTTGGTGCTTGGCTTTCCATCTCATGCCTTTGCTGCCTACCGTTGGCTTCCTTTGACAGGCTCCAGCTGGCCCTTTGCCTTTTGTCTGGCTTGGTTTTGGTGAGCAACACTTTATCCCCATCCTGTAGGTGGACAGCCAGTTACGAAATGTTTATTCTTGTTGAACCGGTGAAACACTCTAATTGGGAGAAAAGCCGGCCAGTCAATTTTGTAGGAACGGGACCATTTCTTATGTTATGCCATTTCTGATGTAAAATCTATGAGTCCCCTCGCACCCTCAGGAAAGGCTTTGGGGTACAGCTCCATGCAGGGTTTTGGAAGATGCCCACTAAGCTGTGAATGAAAGGTTCCAGTTGATTTCAGCACGGCTTCGGTCCCAAAGCATCCAAGGTTTCTGGCAGCAGGCTTCTTCCAGCATCACACTTTATGTATATACGTAAATATATATATTGGATCTCACTTAGCTGTGAGTGTTTTTCTTTTACAGGAAGGAGGAGATGCACAGAAAGGAAATGTAATGGCTGCATATAGGAAAAATATTACTTTCTTTGGCTTTAAAAGTTGAGTTCCTACTAACCTCAGGAATATTCCACCTCCCACTGGAAGAGTCAGGTTTTGTCTGGGTATCATGTCATCTGTCCACATTTATTTTGGATCCAGAAGAAATTATTAAAAGTGATTGAAAAATCAGGCTTTGAAACAGTTGGTATAGAAGTGTGAGACCTGTCTATCACCTTCCATCAGGGAAGTCTTGGCACCTCTCTCTCCATCTGACAGTTCCCCTCACCCTGCTTCTGTAGAACAGAAATGCTGGCTGCTCTGGTAGGGGAGCACAACATAGACATGCCGTGCTCACCATGTGACCTGTTGGCAAGTACCCTCATTAGAAAATTAATCCTTTTAAAAGAGAATTAAGGAAACAGGAGGCTACCACTGTGCCTTGCAAAACATACTGGTCTCTGGGATATGGTCCACAGAAAACCTTTTTCTACTTTTTATAAAGGAGGTACTGTCTGTTCTCCATCTTTGGCCTGTTTTTTTTTTTGGTTTTTTTTTTTTTTCTGTCACCAGTGATGCTTTCTTGGTCAACAACCTGCACCGTCATCAAGGTGTAGTCCTTTCAGCTATTTGTTTTCCAACATGATCATCTGTCTCTTCTGTTCTCAGAAGCGGATGATTAACCTATTTTCTCGTTTCTTTGTGTCTCTGCATCTAGTCTTCCCCTGTGTTATTATTAGCAAGCTGAAGCGACGCTTACTAATCTAGGAAAACAGCCCTGTCCCGAAGAAACATAGCCATATGCTTAAGTGCCGTCTCGAGTTTAGACCTAAATCCATGGCCTTCTCCTGCTGTCCCTGGCCGAGAGCGAGCTGTTTCCAAACTAGGACTCGTGTCGCAAACCCGGGGATGCTGCAGGATCAGTATGCAGAGTTGGTTTGGCAGCCCCAAGCCGTGATTAGGTTAGAGGCTGGGATTCGGAGCTGTTAACTACTCTGCTAAACAGCTCAGAGGCAGCTGAGTGGCTGCAAGATGGGAGCAGTGCATTTGGGCTTGGTGCTGACACAGGCTTTCAATAACCAGACATCACAGGCACAGAACACCTCTGTATACAATAATATATATACAGTTTTATATACAATAAGGAAAATTAGCCCACATATGTTACTTTTTCCTCTGCCTGAAAAGTTACCACATGTCTTCACTGTCTTCTCCACTTGCTGTCATTGAGTACAGAGATGGTACTTGCCGGCTGAAAACCAAGTCAACGAGATTGGCTTATTCATCCTTGGTCTGTCTTCATTGTCATCTCCCTACAGGAAAAAAAATAGGTCTGTCCACCTTGACATCCCTCCTGTGAATGTGTGCCACTCTTTATTCAAGTCAGTGCCAGTAACTTTTCCCCATGTAAGTCCAGGCTCAGGGAGCCTGAGAGGACCTGAGCTCACCCAGTCTCTCTTCTGCTCCTCATGAGGAGTTAAAGGGCTTCCACCATACAAGTTCTTCTTCAGAGTATTGCTCCTGCCTTGCTGATCCTCCCAACCCCTTCAGAGTATTGTCTGATTTTAATTGTTCTTATGCCTTTTTTCTTTCATTTGACATACTCGAGTGTTGCCTAGCGTTTCATTAATTTTTCATTTTCTGCCCCCGGGAAATTTCTCTCCATTTCTGGCATGCTTCCCTCATTCTCCCCGCAGAACACTGAGTCAAAGAAATCATTTAGTTTCCTAGCAATATCCGCCTCATCTGTCATCGAGAGATAAAATTACTAAAACAATGAACAAAAGGTTAAAAAAAAGCTGGATGTCTCCAACTGCCAGATTGTAGGTCCCTGCAGTCAAATACTGGTCGTGTGTGTATTTTCCCCGTATGCCTTCACATTTGCCTCCTGCCCACTTCCTCCCCTCTGCTGAAGCAGCTTGGTTTGATCTGATCCATCTTTCTTGCCTGGTGAATTGGGTAGAAATCTCTCCTGAAAGCATCATTTTTGCTGATGGGGAAGCTGGAAGGTTGTTTTGGGGATGCCTCTCTGTTGACTCTCATTAAAAGGAAGTTTGGAGTGGTTTGTAGCACTAGAAGCTTTATTGGAATGGTTGTGAATGGGAATGGGCCTTTGCTTCTCAATCATGCAGGTAGCGCTCAAAACATTGGGCAGATAAAGGCAGAAGTAAGGAGGAACAAAAGGTGGGGCTTCTTAGTGGAAAAAGAGGAAATTCTTGTTTTATTGTTGTTCGTACTGTAAATAAAACTGGTTTTCCTGGCCAACAGATGATACACAGCAGAGTATTAGTGCTGAGGATGAAGATGAGGATTTCCAAGTGGAAAATGTACATACTGTCTATGGATATGGAAAATCCTTTGGATAGCAGTGGTCTACATGGGCGTGATCTATGTAGTGAATGACTGATGGCTTCCTCTGGTTTGCCTTCTGGATCTTGGGGAAAGCAGTTGTTAAACGTGGTGTACTGCAGGTCCTCGTGGAGCCGGGGTGGGTCCAAACCCGGAGGTCTGGGGGCAGTTACAGCGGATTGACACCCGTGTAGCTCAGGTGTCCTTTCTTCTAACTGGGAATTGGTTGAAGATCTTTAAATCTTCAGAGATCTTCAGATCTCTGAAAATACACTTACAGGTTTTTCACAAGCAAGTGTTATGTCATAAATGAGTAAATTTGAACAAAAAGTTGGCTGAGTTGTCTAAAATGCGTACCAGGGAGATTTTGTTCAACAGAGTGAGACTATCTGATACATTTCAAACAGCTGTCAGGCTGAAGCTTGCTTTTATCCCAGATGTGTGAATTTCCAGCAATGTTATTAACGGGATTGTTCATCCCCAGTGCTATATGAAATTCTTTCCTGTTATTGCCATTGAAGGAAACAAATAAATAAAGAAAAGGCTGTGAGGGACAGGGGTTGCAGGGCGTCTTCTACTTCCCTAGAGTGATTATAGAATAAAGCTTCTGACAAAGCCAGACTCTGTGCAAGTCAGGGGATACATTTCATATGATAAAGAAAAAAAGGAGGAAAACCCCTCCAATTTTGTGTCAGTTTTGAGAGTTCTGCTTAGGGCTTCTGATAATTTCGGTAATTATTTTAAAGGTAGAATCCAAAAAGTGCAGAAGTGTGTGATTGCTGTGTGATTCTGCGATGTGTTAGTACCAGCCAGAGCCACCAAGTCGCCCCTACTAAATGGGGAAAATGCATTTTTCCAGCCTTGGCAGCAAATATCTTTGTGGTTTGTGTTTGAGCTGCGGTTCAGTTTGAACTCTTTGAAGATCTTCTCCTCTGTGCTTCTCTGGGCTGGGATTTTCTCTTTTAATATTTGACAAGGAACTTTTCCCAATTGAAAAAAGGCCATGACCATGTCCTTATAGTCCATTGCTTTCCATACGGTTTAAGCACATGGCTAAATAACCCTGTGGAGCAGAGAAGTATTACCAAATCATGACCTTTATTTACAGACTAAGTAAATATTGGTAACCATCAAGTTTATATCATGAAGTCAGATGTGTCCGGTTACTGATTGTCCAGAAAGTATGTGTGTGGTCTATCTTTTACAGCTTGTGGCCATACTCTGTTATGAATTGACAGAAGAATCAGTCTTTTAAAAAATGCATATTTTTCCAAACTGCTACGGGAGCAATCCTAGACCACTTTCTATTCCATAGCTCAGGTTAGTAAAACGCTGTAGGTTTGCTTTTCTCATTTTAGTTTGATGACCTGTGATGAACAAAAATTGAGCGATGTGTTCCAGTTTATTTCCCATGTGCATTTTAATTCTGCATCTAATGCAGGTTACTCCATCAATTTGTATTTTTCTTAATTCAAGAGTTGCTATTTAATTTTTCCAGATATTTCAGCTGTTTCAAATGTGCTTTTTTAAATGTCCACTAAAGCATCAGAATGACAGTTGGTCAACATTTGGAAGTCTGTTTTATGACAAATTTTGACATTACCGAATTTGTTTTCTTTCAAAATTAGAAAACCAACCTTGTTTGAATTTCCCTTTGGAACAGAATTTGCAAAGCTAGAGGTGAAATACCACTCCTTTCACCATAATTAAAACTGGCAAAGGACTGAAAAAGGCTACGGGAATCAAACCCCATCTATTGGCAGTACAGAGGGAACTCCACTACTTTTTAGAAGACAAGGAGAGCAGAGGGATCACACAGGAGACCTGAATTTTAAATCCGTCTCCATGATGTGTGCCCATTATTGCTCTTGCTTGGTTACATTTAGCTTCAGTGCCATCAAGGCCCACTCCCCATTCTTGCAAAAGTGACAGATGGGGACAGGGACTGGGAGAACAGCAGGGCTCTGAGCAGAGCACCAATTAGGCAAGAACTAAAAGCACCTTTCTGGAAGACCTGTCCAGACAGTAGACATCCCAAGGGGACAAGGGTTTGTCTTTTTGCCTCCTCTCTCACTCTATTTTTCTTGTTTTCAAATGGACAACTCCAGTGGGCTGTAGTGTGCATTGCCAGAAGAGAATATATGTCTCCTTTTATGTTTTTATTCAAAGGAATTGGGATTCTAAGGTGACATTCCTGGTAGTCTCTAATGAGCAGGTTTATAACATGCACGAGCGTATGTATCCCCTAGTATAAAATCTCTACATCATGCCGGGGTGCCACATGACTTCACACTGTAAATGTCATTAGAGCCTTGTATGTTAACCACCCTAATTGTTTTCAGTGATCTGTCGTGAATTGTTAAGTGAGGACACTAGCTCTTAACAGGAGAAGTTGCACTAATTGCCCAGTTTTCACAGATTGGCTAAAACCTGTTGGTTTTTTGAAGTTTGTGTGTGTGCGTATAATCTTTGTTAATGGCATATAGATCATTAATAGAGCATTCAGCTGTGCAAGCCTCCTCTAACGGGGAGTACAGACCTTAGTGGTTACTACCAGTGAGTTCCTGGGAAGAGACGCACAGATGATAACTTGACTCTGGCTGCACTCTCTTTATGCTCAGAAGCTCCTGTAACAAAAAGACACTACAGGACCTCACAGTTTAGCTTTTGTGTGAGCCCTTGTTTAGCTTTGAATTCTTTAGGAATCTCGTGTCTTGGAATCCGGGATCACATTGTACAAACACACTTCAGCCATAAATTCTGCAGATTTGTAGAAGTGGCTACAAAAAATCAATGCTCTGAAGTGGTGAAAGCCCTTCTTCAGTGCTTTAAATGATGTCTCAGCTATTTGCAGCTGGTGAAATCCAGCTATAAAAATTCTTTTCTTAATGAAAGGAAATTCTGTAGTAAATAATTTTGATATCTTTAAAGCAACGCAGAATAACAGCCATCTTCAAAGGAACGTGACTTACAAATTTCTGGTTACTTGCAGCTCTTTCCTGTTTTCTTCTCAGAGATACGGGATCTAGAAAGCCAAAGTACTGGCTGCTGATCTGACTCTGCAAGATGCATTTTTGCAGTTTCAGGATGAGGGCCACGATGAAAAACCTGACACTAAGCTTCACCTCTGGCATTTGCTGGCTGTGGTGGCTTCAAGTTGCTGTAATAGTTGGGTGCTACTGTACGTGCATGTTTATTTTCACTTAGGTCATCTGCAAGACTCAGGCAATCACTGTTGGCTTTCAGCTGTTTTTTGGGAGCAGAATTGCATGCTTCAGGGACTTATAGAGGAGGTGTTGATCCCTCTGAAGAGCACTCACTACTATCAAACAGCTTCTGAGGGCTGGTGGTAATTAAACAAGCCTCTGTGTGTTCATGTCACTTCTTTGAACTTATTACTGCAGTTTTTATGTAGGTAGGGTCCAAAACCAGATGGAGGTGTTTGTGAGATGCACTGATGAAGCATGAGCATTTGTCCTTGAATCACAGGTAGAATTTCGCCATAGGAAGATCATGGAGATGACCCAGGATGGTGGAGCCATTAACAGATAAAAATGTGCTGACCAGCTCTTGAGTGCAGCTGATAAGGGATTTTCTAATCTCCAGCTCCATAGGCTGTGCTGTTACTCTGGACCTGTCAGTGTAAAGATGTTGTGAGAGTAATTTAATGGTGAAAGGGGATTTGGACCAGAAGGGCAGGAAAAGCATTTGTCCTGCTGATTAGCTACTAAAATGAGTCCCTCTGCTGCCTGGTTCAGCACTTTCCCACCTTTGGTAATTTTGTCCTGCTGTATTGAACCTGACTCTAAGGTCCCCTGAGCCAGGCTTGTAATGGTGATTTCCCTGTCCACAGCATCACTCCATGCTGCTCTGTGGTGACAAACAGCAAAGCTGACAGGAGATGCCTGGATCCAGGGAGATGCCTGAACCCAGCAGTGAGTCCTCCTTGAACCACTGTCATGGGGTCAAGGGATGCCGGAGGCTGGGGTGGGAGCATGGAGGGAAGGAGCCCAGCAGACAGGCACATTGTACTGGGCAGCAGTCTGCAAACAGCAACCTGATGGTTGCTGGCAGAAAACGAGTCAAGTTTTGGGGAACTCTTACATTTTTAAAGTAATAGATAAAAAAAAAAGGGTTCTTTTTTTGGCACAAATTTGGGTTAAACTCAGTTTCCATCAGCCTGTGTTAAAAGCAACTGTGACTCCTTCATACTTGTCGCATAGATTTTTTTCCAAAGAAACCAAAAAAAAAAAAAGATTCTGAAAATGTAAGACCTTGCAGCGCTTGTGTTTTGATTTATGGCTTCTGATGGTGAAGGAAGCAATACTGTGTGAACAAATTATTCAGAGATCAGAAAAAGTCTGGGGGAGGAGGAGAGGGGGGAAACAGGAGGGCACTAAAGAAATTTGCCTGAAGAGACACCTAAAGTGATTGCTGTTTCCCAGTGGAGCACTGGGATAAAGTGTGCGGGGCTGCAATGCAACTGAGCAGGTCCCAGATGTATATTCAGCAATGCGGAAAGAGAAGGCAGAAATGGAGAGCAGAAATGTTTTTTAATGTGGGGGAAAGGAGGATGTTTGGGTTTTTTGGGGGGAGAGGATTTTTTTTGTGTGTTCTGTTGCGCTGCTCTTGCAGTGGTGGGAATTATGAGGCTGCCTGGTACCACAGCAGGTCTATTGAGGACTCCAGTCTGAACCAGTAGTTTAGCATTCATGATACATAGACTGAACTGCTGACAGTCCATTCAGCGGGGCAAGTGAAAAGGACAAAACTGCTCTGTGTTCTGCTCAGCTGTGCTGCTCTCGGTTTCAGATTAATAGAAAAACTCCCCTTCAACAGTGAAAGGAAACTCACATCACAGTGTAAAGCCTGATTCTCACTAGCAATGGATTCATCAAGCCTTGGTTGGATCTGATATTCCAGCTGCTGAAGTGTGGGGTGGGACGGCAGAACTTTATGCTTTCAGAATTGCAGGTTGAAAGAGTTTGTCATTCAATAATCCGATCTATACAATTCTCTTTAATCTCTTTTCCTAGTGGAGTCATTAAGTACACGGCAATGCTTGGCAGAGAAATGATGGAGTGTGATATATCTTATTTTGGGAACTGACTTTCCTTTTTAATAACAATGAACATTTTTTCCGCCCATCACTTTTGTGACTGACACAGGAGATGTAGTAAAACTCCTGTTCAAAAGAAGTGTTAGGTCAATCTGCAGCATTTCCTACATGCAGCAACAGCTAACATCATTGTCTGGACAAAACCCTCAGATTTACAGCCAAGTGCTTGCTTGAACTTCCTAAGAGTACTGAAAGATTGATTTTAATGGAAATAGGACCTGCTCGCAGCACTGACAAAACACCTATTTTCTTTAGTGGGAGCAGGAGGAGCGTGCAAAGGGGATCAGATACAGAAGGCTGTGTCTGATGTGCCACTGGGGATAAACCCCCACGTTTTGAGGGTTTATATTTTCAAGTTACCCTACTGCAGCCTTTTAAAATGAGGCTAGGTTTAGAACATGCTCATCATTTGTCTTTTGGACTCTCTACTTTGTAAGAGTACTCCTGCAGTTGCTAAGAAACTAGGTTTCCCAAATGGACATCCCTTTGAAAATCCTCGTCTATTGTCAGAAGGATTTGTGGTATTTCAAAACAGCCACAAAATGCTCAGTAGTGCTTTTTGTTATTTTTGGTTTGCTGCAGTGGGCAAGAACAAAAAGAACCATTGTTTCTCATAGAGACACCTGACAGATGAGAAATTTGGCAGAGGAAGTCATGTCCATCATCGCTGGGCTTAGGAGGATGGTGCTTCTCTCATAATACAAGGAAATTGGTCCACTTACATAGGGCCAGTATAACAGAACCTCACCTCATCCAGGTCTCTTTTCCAAGCCTGCATGGCTAATCTTAGTGAGAGAGGGGATTGTGGGGACAGAGCAAGGAGCATCTCCATCCTGAAGCCATATCCAGCTGTTGCTGCTCAGGCTCTGCTTTTTTACAGGCCTGAATATCTCCATTCCAGACCCAAACTCCTGCAGTGAACAGAGAGGCCCAAGGAAAAATTTCCAGATGGTAAAGTTGTTCTTGTGGTTACTCCTATGCATGCAGTGGCAAAGCGGAGGAGAGGTTGGCTCGAATGGGGTCAAAGCCTGAAAACAGCCATCATTTGAGCCTATCACTAGTCTCCATCTTGCTCCATTTTTTTTTGTTTAAACAAACATTATCTTCAAAAATATAAATGGAGGGCCAACTTCTTCAGTCATTTATATGCTCCACGCTACCACCTGGTCCTGAATCTGTAATCACTCCATGTCAAGATTTCCCCTCTCTTTCAGAGGGTGTTTCGTGCATGGATTGTATGTATTGACTTGGCCTTGTAATGATATGTTTGCTTGCAGTACGTTATTTAGCTGGTAGTTATCTTTGCGTACTGTAGAGAAATTCAGACAAGATTTGCTACGTGGTAAACAGCAAGGCAGGGTAGGAACCAAAGCCTTTTTATTCACGTCAACTCCTTTAGGTTTTTTCTTCAATAAATACCTT
>KZ505837.1:181183-240756 GCA_002844005.1 Limosa lapponica baueri
TTTTAGTTTCAAATCTGCCAACTTTTGGATCTATTATTGCTTGGAAATTTGGTGCAGTCATTGTCAGATGTAAGGAAAGGCTTGAGGAGGAACAGATCTGGGCTAACACCCACTCTCGTGCTTAGCTGCCTCTTCCACCACCCAGACTACACGTGGTACCACTCCATACCTTCTGAAGATCTGATGAAATGTTTGAAAGCTCAGAAGATTGAGAATGTGTAAGCAGACTCCTGAGACAAGCACCTTTTTGAAGCGTTTAGTAAAAATGCCTGTAAACATCTGTAATGTGGAGGATAAGCAAGTGTCTGATTCAGTCCTGGGCTTTGTCGGAGGAGGCAGCGTGGTGCATGGCGCAGGGCTCTGCGCAAGGGCCAAGGGGCTTATCCTGAGCCTGTGATAACCCCAAGCATGACCTCAGTGAGAGACTTGGCTTTCCCATGCAGCTCTTCCTTCACCCACACCGTACATGCCCTTTGCCTCCAAGCACACCGTTCTCCATGGCGGCTGCTCTGGGATACGAGCGATCCTGCTTAAGGATGTGTGTGTTGAAAGCTGAGGGATGACTCAGACATGCTGATTTTCTTTCTGAATGTCATATTCTCTCTCCACTCCTATTTCTCATTTACTTTACTAAAAACTGGCACTGGATGGTGGGTTGCACCTGAAGGTCTTCACTTGGTCAACACAGTGGGGCAGCTGAGAATAGCTCTCTGTGACTACCATGTGATGGAAATGTCCTGTGGCTTGGAGTGATGGTAAATTAGGTTACACCCAGTAAAGTTTAAGCAGTCAGCAGACTAATTGCTTGAGACTTTACTTGGCAGCATTGCTAAATGAGTGGCACTTGAATATTTTCTCAGTTTTCTAGAGATGGACATGTTTTCTTTCAAGAACAGCTTTACATCTTTCTGCCTTTTAATTTCCCTTTGAGAAAACCATACAGGGAAAACACCCACTTAACACTGATGGTAAGAAATTTTCTTGGCCAGTGGAAAAACAAGATGCTGCTTCCAGGCTCTGTGGCTGCTCTCGGTGGTAAAGAAACATGCTGTCCCCAACATATGGGTGAACCAAAATGCGGGAAGAGCAAAGGATTTGCGTGTGATCACTCATTACGTCTGTGGCTGGGATTCAAAAGCAAATCTTTCCAGTTAATCCCCGTAACCATTATCCTTCCTTATCTTGGGACCACCAAGGAAAATGTCAGAGCTTCCTGGAGACCAGAGCTGGCACAGCAAGACTCCAGGAAGAGCTGCATGGAGCTGGGGGAAGGTCTCAAATATTGGGCCACCTACAGCTTTTATTATCTTTGCTGTGACATGGGTTACTTCCTTCACAGGCATTCGGGGAGGGTACACCAAGAGAAGGCCTTTTCCTTCCAAGGAATAAAATGCAAGTGTGGGTTCAATGTTAACTTCTGGAGACCTCTCTTAAATGAGCCACAAAGAGGAGCTGGGACTTGCACTGATGTCTGGGCATCTCCACCATGCCTTATTTCTGCAGGAGAATAGGTAAATGGAAGGTTAGAAACATCACATGTTTATGAGGCAGTAAATGTTTCCTTGGCTAAATTAATTTATAAGCAACTTTTGAGTAAGATATACACCGCGAGGCTTTGAACCAAGGGATTGTCCATAATGGCTTTGTTGCCAGATTAATGTGGTATACCTGCATGTTACTCTCAGCAGACAGATGGTCTCCTTTTTCTCATACTAAAATAATTTAATAAGGGAAAGATAAAAAATGAAATGGGCTTTCAATATCGAGTTAATCTGTAGCTATCAGTAGTACTGCTCACCAGCCATAGCTGTGCACTTACTTCCTGGCATCCCTGAAGGCTCTCTGCAAATTTGTTGGTCGGCCTTAACACTGCTTTCTATACCTTAGCCATCTTTTACAGTTAGATCAGCTCTGAATTTTCTGGATTTCATTTGGTTGTCTGAAATAATTCCAACTTCCCACAAAATGCTACTTTTGCTTTTAGATATCTGAATTTACTCAACCTAATCTCCAATTTAATGTTATTTTTCTTGGGAATCCAGCAGTAAGCATTCAGTTCTGAGTCAGTAACAGCAAAGTCCTGTGCTGTAAACAGCAAGGCATATCCATTTCTTCTTATATGGAATTAAAATAACTCACAGAGAAGCTATGAAGAAAATCATACAGAGGTGTGGAACTGAAGGATGATTTCAGTGGGATAAATCTGCAGTTCTCTGAACGCTGCGTAGAGCTCGTCTTCTCTGCCTTGGCATGACTGAGGACAGGGTTTAGTCCAAAATCTAAAGCCAGTGGTATTGGGAGGGCTTCCTTTTCCCTCCAGCCCAGATTATTTCATTGCCTACCATCCTTCCTCAGGCAGCTGCACTGGCTGTTTTTTTACAACACAGATTTTTCTCTACTGAGCCCAATCTGGAGGAAAATTAGGGGTTTTCAAAGCTTATCGCATTGACATGGGACTGGGCTTTGGAACAACACCCTTCCCGCAGCAGGGCATGAAGATCAGCTTTTACAGGGCAGAAGTTTATTTTTCAGGGCAACATTGCACAAGCATCAGGCCAAATTGTGCCACGGGCAGGTGCTCCCAATTCCTTCAGCCCCTCCATCAGGATCTGATGCCAATGTCCATCTTTGTCCTGTGGGCTCCCTCTGCGCAAAGCACATACAGGGTGTACATAGACCCTTCCCCCCAACATCAAACAACCCCTGGCTCTCCAGGACCCCACTCAGCTTGAAGCATCTTGAGAGAAGCTGAGCTGTAAGCCTGCAAGCAGAAATGCTGTATTACCGGTTGGGAACTATTTGCATTCTCAGATGAGGATGACTCAAATAGCACGAGCTGTGACTACGTGCTGGGAAAATATCATCTGGAGGACGGAGTGAGCCACAAGTACACCCATTCCTTCTCACTGTGCTTGTTTCAGCGCCCCCCTGACAGTTTATGAAGACAAGTCAGCAGTGGCTTATTTGCAGGAGCAACAAACTTGTCTTGCGTGACTATGGGTTTCTAAAATCTCCGGGCAGATTTCATCATGACGGGCAAGACCTTGACTGGGGCTGGAGTGGGAAAGGATTGGCAATTGCCTGGCACTAAGTAGTTCTGTGATTGAAGGGGCCCTGGAAGGAGCTCCTTGGAAGCGAATATGTCCTAAGCAGTGCAATTAACATTTGCTGCTGCACTTTCCTTCGCTTTGTACCTAAATATATAAAGAGAGCCAGAGAACAGAAATACATCTCTCAGCACCATAACCGCCGTAATTGGCCTGATGTTACATTGATCACAGCACTCCTTAATGATGAAAGCCAGGCACGGTGCTTTCCAAATCAACAATTTTACACTTAGCTGAAAATGATAACATTTGGATTTAATTAAACACCCTTGCTTGTCCTTGTTAGAGGGGGATAAAGAAGGGGAGAGAGCCACAGTAGTGCTCAGGAATGGTCTGGGAGGACTGCCCCTGCAAACAGGGATCTCTGGCTTCTAAAACCAGTGTGGAAAGGCCGGGTGTGTAAAACTGGATAGTATTTTGGAAAATTCCTCCAAACTCGTTAACTCAGTACATCTGTAAATGCTGGCCATGTTCCCAGCCTTTATTTTCAGCCCACTTTTCCTGTAAGCTCCTCTGCATTATCTCTTTGGTTGCCATCAGACATTGCTATTAACTCCCAACGGCGCAAGGCAGGAGAAGGCAAAGCCCAGATCTAGATGGGATAGTCAGCATTAACATGGCTGTTCCATGGGTCATGGGGACAAGTCATGGGGACTTCTTGACAGCTGGTTAATGGATTTCCTTGGTTTACCCTCAATAAATCCATGTTTCACATACAGCTGTTAGCTAAGACTCCCGCAAATCTTTGCAAGACTCAAGACAACCATCATACTGGGATCTACAGAGTAGCACTGGGGATATGTTTGACTGGTGGCATCCAAAACCAATTGGCACAGGAGCCCAGAAGGAAAGAGCTGAATGTATTGGGGAGATGAAATAGGGAGAGGCAAAGGCGTGGCTGAAAAGTGGAGGTTTTGCTGTAGGGAACTCAGAGGGAACATGACAAAGAGTTGGAGGATCTGGCTGTCAACGTGGTAGGAAGCTAATACACAGCAAACCAGGTTCCTCTGCCCCTAGAGCATCTTGTTTCTTTCATGTGCATGTTAGTGGGGTTCAGATACCTGATTATGACCTGTGGGAGTTGCCATGAGGGAAACCTGCTAACCCCTGCAACACTGAGGTTTTACAGACAGCTGAGAAATGGTGAAATTACATGTACACACGTGTGTCTGTGTACGAAAGCTGGTGATGTCTGTAATGCAATAATTTGCAGCTGTCAAATAGTTAATACAGACTCAGCTTGCAGACTCATAAATTTTAGTTTAACATGCAATTCTGCTCCGACAAATGTCTGTATAAAAATAGCACCTTCCTACTGAAATGATCTATGTGTAATCACATGCAAATCTGATTAATTTGCTGACTAAATTGAGGGGAACAGTTTTGAGAAATGGGTGCCTAAAGTTAGGTACATACTATTTAGGTACCTAAATATGCAGTAAGATTTTAAGTGGTACTTAAGTCTTGTCACTTCAAGCTGCCCTTGGAGTAGCTTTTAAAATCAGATTACCTATGTGGAGCCCTGAAGCGCAGAATTAGATAAGTGGGCTTGAAAATATTGTCTTCATTTTTATTCCTTATTGTCTCTGTTGAAGCTGGAAATACGCAGCCTCTCCGGGAGTGGGCGAGCTGAATTCTTTTTCGTTCCTTTTGCAATCGTACAAGCCAAAAAGATGACAACTTAACTTCTAGATCCCAGCGTGAGTTTGTAGACCTGGTAGTTGGAAAAACAAACCAAACATCTTTTTTACTTGTAAACTGACTGCGTTTGATCTGGAAATCATTGAGATGCAATAAACATGAACTCCATGATCCTATTTTTATGGAGTCAGTTTTCCGAGTAGAACCACACTTAACAAAACAATCATTATAATTGAATAGCAGTGCTTGTGAAAAGGGCTGGATTGAAAACACTGATGACAGAAGCCTTCTGTTTATCCCTGGAACAGCAGTGACAGTGGTAGCGTAAGCTACAACACACTGTTCCTCAAACAATTGACACCCAAGGTACTAACTGGTGTTACAGCTCCAAGTGCTGGGGACCCGTTTCCTAGCAGAGGTGGATGCTCCTGAGCAAAAGGTAGTGTAAGTAGTTGTATAGCCACGTTGCTGAGCAGGTAGCGGTGACTTAGGGCACCTCACACGACTGGCACTTTTGTAGCTACACTATTGCAAAACAATTATTGGAAGCAAAGGGAGGAGGTAGCTAGGTTGCTATTGCTTATTTGCTCTCCACGCACAAGCTCTCTGCTGTTTTCTCAATTGTAAAGCTTGGATTTTTCCCCCCCCATCTTTTTATGCTGACATCTGTCCATTGGATATCAAAGTGCAACCTTTCAAAGCCACGAAATCATATGACTTACTGAGTACTTAAGTGATGATCTATACAAATGCAGGCAGGCTCGCTCCTGGAGGAGGCATTCTTCTGTCGCGATGCGTTAAAACAGCTCTTTGTACTTGGGCAATAACAAAGATTCATTTGAAAGTATTAGCTATCATCAGGGCTTGACCTCTGCGGAAAGTATTCTTTAGTGAGGGGTTTAAAGTGGATTTGGAAAAATAATTATTCTTGTCCTCGGGTAGAATCTGGGCAATTTATGTGCTCAGCTGACTTGCCATTTTGGCTTCAATGGATGTTTATTCCCATAACGTAGGATTTCTGTGCATGGTCATGTTGCAGTGGCTGAGGATGATGGTAATGGGCAGATTAGATACGTGCAGACAGAGATACTGCTCAGGGTGACACATCCTTAATTGTCAGTAGTCTTATAGCAGGCAGTGTGCTCAGTACTGTAGCTCTTCAGTGCAGGGGAAGAAGAGACTATTTATCTCTTTGTTTTTCTCTCTGTGTGTGAGTTCACAAAACATTTCCAAAGAGGCATTTCATGGCCATGAAAAGATTGTTTGTCTGTATCATTTAAGCCAATATACAACTCGGAAAATTGAATTTTGTACCTCTCCTGCATGGTAACTTTCTTTCCATAATATTTCAATATGAATTTTTTTTATTCACAAGCATGCCATTATTGTTTTATCCTGCAGCTTTCATTAGTAGTCACTGTCATGTATCTTAGCTTTCTGGAGTTAAGGTACACCTTGCTATAAATGGATATTGCAACATTTGATACGGCTTCTCAGGGAGGTGGTAGAGAGTATAGATGTATTTCCACAGGCTGCTTTTTCATCACATCACAAAATTTAAGTAGACATTACCAAGGGGATATTTTTCTGGCCCTCTCAGTCCCATGTAATATCCCTGAACCCTGCTGGTGGGCACTGGGCCAAATCCTGCAGTGGGACCCACTGGGTGAGGCATAAAACAGAGAACTGTGGACTCATGAGCATTTCCATGATATGTTCCTCAGCAACAAGAGTTCTGACTGAAAAGTCCTGGCTACTTTTCCAGAGCAGGTTTATAAATATCAGGTTTAGAAACGGTTATTATAAATGTCCTGCCTCAAATCTTCAGCCATGACACCTGCGCTCTGCCATCGGTCAGCTGCCGTGAAATATGGGAAATGCCATTATGTGTTTGGTTGTTTCCAAACATATCTGGCTCTGACCATTTTAGGCGCTTTTGGGTAGAAACTGCTCCTAATGACGTGTTTGTGCAGCCCTGTCCCAGTGCTGCTGACTGGACCCCATAACAAAGCTGCAGGCAGGGCAGGATGCAGACGTGAGATGGATCGTGAGGGGCATCAGCACAACTACTGTTTCCCATGACTGACACACGCATGTTGCACCAGCTGGTGGTGGCAGAGGGGTGGAAGCAGATCTTCTTAATGTGCACCTGCTAATATAAATTAATTATTATAGTAATGAAGCCAAAGCATGATGAATCTGTTCACTCCAGCCCGTCTTTAATTCTGGCTTTTCTTTGGAAGCAGGCAGATAAATATCAGTGCATTTCTTTCTTTTCCTTTGTGCAGTTAATTTGCCATTTTTGTTTTGTCATTGCTCCTAATGTTTCATTAGTCAGACTTCTGACTGTGACTTGTCATTTATTCAAAGCCGTATTAGCATGGTGGCGCCTAAGAGTTATTGAACAACTAACATAATGGACAAGTCATTCCAGCAGCAGAGCTGGAGTTTGGAGGAAGGGGTCATGGAAATCCCAGGCTGAGTTGTAGGCTGGAAATGTGGACACGGTCTGTCCTTTCATCAGCAAAGCTAGAACAAAAATATGGGAAGGTGCGTGTGGTTGCATGTTTGTATTGGAGAGCAGGGATGCCTCGCATGAGATGTGTATGCAGGATGTATTCCTGGCTGGGGAAAAATATAAAAATAGGTTATTGTAGCTGCTGCAGCTGGAGGAGTGAAATCTTACCTGCAGTAGGAGATGTGAGGGAAAGGAAAAGCTGTGTTTTCCCCCCATCTCTAATTTACTGAAGGTAATAAATGTCCTTTTGTTGATTTAACTGGGTCTAGATTGGGGTCTGCTCCTCAGTATTGTACTCAAATGAGGCTCGGCAGCAGCCTGTAGCAAGATCCTGGTAAGACACCAGAGGCTGCAATAGGTCGTCTGTGATCAATGTATAATTTCACTATCTTTAGTAGACCTTTCTAATGAACTTTGTGGGCTATTACTGACATTCCTCCTGCCTGGAGTTGCTGGTTTTTGCAGAGCGTGCTGTTCAGTGAAACTGAAATCTGGGAAACCACCAACCAGTAAAATCCCTTCAGAAGAAGGGGAGACATGCATGGGAAAAGGATTTTACAATGCAATCTGTGAAATTGAAAAAATCATTGCCAATATATTGCAATTTTGTCACCTCTGTTGAAAGACAAAAATAAAGAGACAAGGTCAGGTCTGTGGCTTTTGCATTTGCAACCTGGCAGCGGGCTGGAAAGAGGGGCCCCAAACTATTTCCCTGTGTTTTAGGGATGAGTTGGATGGTCATTTGACTCCAGCTGTCGGGGATCTATAGAGCAGCAGCTTGCACCCTCTGGAGATCAGTCAGATCTCATTAACCTGTAGCCAGTTATTTGTGCAGCTCTGAGCTCTCCCTTAGTGAAAAGAAGCCAATTTACTGAGTTTAGGCGATAATCTTGTTAGATATATTTTAGCCCCTTCCATAAAGAAAAGTGCATTTGGGATGAAGAACATATTTCTGGTAACTCTGGCGTCCAGTCTCACAGTCTAATGGGATATGTAAGATGAGATTAAATGCATATCCTCTGTCTTTGAAGGCTGCCCAGTGGCTTTGTGTAACTCTACCTTCTGGTGAGTATCATTTCAGCAAATTTAAGGACTGCTTGTCCAGGAAGAGATCCAGACAGCTAGTGAGGTTTTAATCCCAGTCATCTCTTTATATGTGTCCTTGGCTGGAACAAACTAAAGGAAAACTGCATTTTCAACCCATTGGTGATCCTTTTCTATTCAACATTACAATAACATTGCAGGTTTTTACCACAAAAATGTCAAGCTTCTTACAGCAGTAAGTCTTAGGGCTATAAACATTTATACTAGCATGCTAAAGAGATTTGGGCATAAGGGGGCCGTACTGGCACTGGGGAGAGACTGAAAATATGAGAAAGCTAACATTAGATTAAACAGAGGCAGGCAGTAATTTAATTGGCATTTATATATTGAGAGAAGAAAAAATAGTAAGTTTAAAAAAAAATGCACTAGGAAGCTTTTAGAAATCAGGGAGGTAATTTGCTTTCCAAAATGATTCACAGCATCTCGTGTTAGCTAATTAGCGAAACAGCAGGTTTGTGAATTTAACAGCAGCGGGGTTAGGACTCGGTGGGCTCGGTTCTTGTCCATGTGTTTGTTAGGGTCTCTTCAGCCCCCTCGGTTTTTCCGTTCTGCTCTTTGGCATCTGGAGCAGCTCGGCCTCTTTCAGGGGGCAGAGTTACAAGTGGCTGCGCCCTGTGATAGGAGCCAGATGAGGGTGAAAGGGGCAGGTGGAGAGGCAGGAGATTATGCATTGACTGGCATGACTCAGCCATCCATAAAATGATCTTCATTAATGTTTAATGTGTGTCAAAAATGTCAGCACCCGTAAGAGAAGCAGATAAATTATTTAGTCCTGTCAGTGTCTTGCTTTCCCCCTCCCGCTGATGTATGTAAAATGTTTGCCCTGCTTTTGTTTAGATTTAGGATGTTGTTGGGGAAGTTAAACCGATTGCTGTTACACCCAGGGCATTTCCTTGTGAGACCCTCGGAGGAGCTGCTGCCACTGCTGCTTTACAGTTTGGTGCTTCGTGAGAGAGGTCTGGGCAATCTGAAGTCAGCTGCAAGTGGGTTATGCACAGTCCCTATCGGTGGGCTGGGGTGGACTTTAGATTGGTTTGCAGAGGAGAGTAGATCCTGGGAAACTGAAATAAGGACAGAAGAGTGGGGTGTGAAGGGAGGTTCTACTCTCCAGGAAAGGGCTGCAGGGAGCTGTTGTCGGAGCAGCCCAGCATCACAGCGAAACCCCTGAGCCTTCCCTGTGCCCCCACAGCGATGTGCTGCCTTCTGCTGTTCTTGCTGCCTTGGTTTTGCTGGTTTTGTCTGGGGGTGCATCACCCAGAGACCTGCGACTGCCTAGTCTGGATGAACTGTGTCCCACTCAGGGGTGGGGACAGCCTCTGCAATCCTGGCAGGGATTTGGCTGCTCTCCCACATAACCCTCTGCAGGGACGGTTTCTACTTGCCTGCCCCATTTCAAGAGCTTTATCCCTAACCAGGGAATTCATGCACGGGAAGGGAAAACTACCCTTGGAGTTGCAGGTTTGGGTTTTCATTTTGTTAATTTTTTTAAAAATCAGCTTCACAGGGTGACACATTAGCTGCAAGCTGAAATCATAGGCCCTAGCGGAAAGAAAGAGGGACCGAAGGGGATGAGCCAAGGGAGAAACATATCTGATCAGGTGGGATTTGAGGTGAGGTGAGACAGAGGGAAATGTAAGCCTAATTAATAGTGGGGCACTAGTTTGTGAATGTTGGATGAACCACAATAAAGAATGACTAATTTAAAATCTACTGTGTCGCTTGCACTAGACACAACCATCCTTCCTGGGCAAGCATGTTTCTGAAGGCAATGGGAACTTTTTCAGCCTGTGCATCCATTCGGATGGGGCACGTTGAACCCTGTCAGAAAAATTACGAAGAGAACTCTGCATTAAAAGAGAAAATGTACAGATTGTTTTTAAACACGGGGGCAAATGCAATTGCTTTGTTTGCCTGGGATTTTTTTTTCTTTTTTAGGGAAGTCACAGGCCTTGGGACAAGGATCTCAATTGGCCTCTAATTAAAGTTGCTTTCTTACTGTCTGGCATGAAATCCCCCTGAGAGGCAGATGTTTGCAAAGCACACTTGAGGCACTGGCATATGGTTCCTTTGTAAGGCTGGCGTTTCAGCAAAGTGCCGCCTGAATGTTGTACATAATTAGATATTTTATTTTATTTTTTTGTCCTGGAGAAGTTATTGGTGGCTGGGGACCTCCAGGATCCGAGAGGGCGGCTTTCTGAGAGACGGATGGGAAGCCCTAAGCACGTCACTGACACGTGACAGGTGCTGGCAGATGCCCCACTGCAGCTTTTTGGAAAAAGCCTGTCAATTAAACCAGTGCCAGTTAAAGGAAATTATTCTAACCTACAGAATTTAATAGAGAAGGAGACCCTGGGTACCCAGCTCTGCAACTTCACAGAGGACTTGCATCTTTCCTACAGGAATCCATCAGCGGGTCTAAACTTTTTACAGGTTTATATAATTCTGAGGAATGTTTCCATAAGAAATCCAATTGGAATTGAGAGTGGAGCAAAATGAAAAGAAAATATTCATGCACACTAGCCTTGGGTAGAAACTATGGCCATGTTTAAAATGTGATGTCAGATTACAAATGGCCCATAGCTTTTTATTAACACCATAAAAGACATCTGGGTGGTCACCGATGTGTAGTGCGATCTACAGCAAGACACTTAATGACTAAAAGCTCAAGGTGCTGAATACACTCATTTCCCTCTGGGACAGCACATCCATCCCTTGCACACTCAGAAATAAAACACAGGATTTTGTGTCAGATGACCTAATTTTTCCAACTCTCTTAATGTCCCCCTTTCCTGCCCAAAGAGCAAGTCTTTTCCTACTGTTGGCGCTTCATTTTTGCCTATCTATAAAAGTACACTGCAACAGTTCCCTGCCTCAGAAAGGTTTTCTGAGACAAAATTAATTCATGTTTGTAAGGTGCTTTTGAGGTCTGTGGACCTGACTGTGCTTTACTAATGGGGGCAGTCATTATTTCCCTTCTGTAGAAAGGAAAACCAAGATCTAGTGCAGTTAAAACAGCTTGTTCAGGATCACAAAGCAATTTCAGAGCAGAACCACAAATAGAGCCAAGTCTTTTGACTAGCAGTCAGATGTGCTATCCACAGGGCTACTTGTAATGTCTAATTATTTCTCTAAGGGTAGGAACTGAAAGATCTCAGTGTGATTCTAAAGTCCTGATGAAAATAAAAAGGAAATGCGTAGAAGATTGACTCGCAGTCATTGCATTCTCTTAGCATCTCTATTAGTGTATGTTTAAAATGAAATGAATAAAATCCCCCATGGATGGAGATGATGCAGAGCCTTCACCACAGATTGTGCATTAATTCAGCATCCTTCTGATGCTTTGAATGGTTTTGTGCCATGTATGAAAAGGCGAAGCCTGGCTGTTGGCTTAGGTGGGATGCACAGGGTGCGATGTTTTAGGCTTCAGATGCTGAAAACAGCTTATTAGAGGCCACATGTGCACAGAGGCTAATGAATTTGCATGCTTGCTGCAAGCGGCTGTATCTTTCTTGAAGCCTTGCCTATTCTTTGGCCTGTTTTCAAGCTGGGGCTACTGTTTGAATGTGTGGACATTCAAAGGCTGTGCTGGGAGGCTCAATGCTGCCAAGTACCTCGTGGAAGGAATAACAATCTCAGCAATTAGCAAGCTTCCCCAAACCTCAGCCCTGTCTCTCTGGGTGTTACAGGCAGGGGAGGGAAGGGGGCTGTGCTGGCAGTGGCTGTCCCTTTGCAGGGATTCAGGCAGGGGGAAATCAGAGGGACCGACCTGTCAGTGTAGAGGGGGCAGAAAAGCAGCTGGACTTCTGACAAGTACTGGCAAAACTTGGAAGCGGAGGTAGTCTGTAGTATTGCCACCCAATAGCTGTGACCAGAAGGATGTTCCAGCGAGTGGTAGTGGTGTATAATTAATAAAAGGAAGGACAGAATAAGGAAATAGAGAAAAAATAATATTAGTCTTGGACTGAGCCTAAGTATTACATATGAAAACAACATTCATCTTTTCATTTTAGAATAAATGCAGCAATGTAATGAGTATAACTTTTGTCTCAGCTGGGATAAAGTGCTTGGGTTGTGGTGCAGTGGGATTAGTTTTATGTGCAGACCATCTATTTGGTGTCCACGGTTCTTGCAGCTTTTGAGGCTATGGTGTGGGTCTGTGGGTCAGTCTGCACACTAGATCTGCTGGCATAAAACCACTTACTCTGTGAAAGACTAGCAGGAGTACTAGATATCGGATTCACAGCAGAGTTATGGTTGGATCCTCTATGAGGTACCTGTAACCCACTTTGCATACCTATATGTCTAAATCCTGTGTTTATATACACTTACATGTGCAGAAATAAGTGGACTTCAACCACAAGCTTAAATGCTGTGTGGGTCTTCATATATATAGCAGGAAAGCCATCATAAGTCTACAAAGGTCCCAGGGATTATTTACATTTCCACTGCAGAGCTGAAAGCAAGCTCTAGCCCCGGCTCTGCATGGGGTGAGAAATACAGCCAATGCCAGCTCTGCTTCCGTGGAAAATATCAGCAATGTCTGACCAGCTTTGCTGGTCTCCCCAGATGAGTGTTGGATGCTGTGGCCATGTTTACTGCTCAGGGTATGTTGGATGCAGACAGTCTGTTTACTGCACTTGTTCGTTTATTAAGGGCGGATGTGTCAGGCGCACCGGGTGAGAAGTTCTTGCTTGAGAAAGTGAAGCAAGGATGGAGGGGGACAGCCGCCATCCTTGCCCCAGGACTATGGTGCTAGTCCAACCTGCCTTTCACCTTGTCCCTGCCACAATCTGACCTGCAGTCCTAGGACTATAAATGCTTCCTGTGAGGCCAGGTATTACTTTTTATTGGTTATTAAGGTTAATAATAACCTTTGTTAGTGAAGTATATTGCTCTGCGTTAATCTTCAATAATAGTTGGTAATGATATTTACAGATTAATTTTGTATTTTTTGTGGCTGTTTCTGCCTTTAGATTAAATTCAATTCAATCCTTCCTTCCTTCCTCTGCTCTTCTGCTGCCTGCAGCGGGGGAGCGTGGCAGGAGAGCCTTGAAGGCTCCCGGGGGGCTCGGGGCACTAAAATGTCCTTTCTTTGCACCAGGGATCAAGCTGTTGTCCACAGAGGAGTGATCAGCAGATGCAGAGTGTCCAGCCCTATTTATCTCTGCCAGATGGTGCTAAAATACTAGTCTGGAGCACATGTTGCTTCTATTCAACCAAATGCTTGTGCCATGCTGTGGCCTCTCTGCCTCTGAACCAATGAGCCTCAGCCAGCAAAATCCCAGTGGCAAAGGCCCCGGCAGCCCTCGGCTAAGCCCCTCTCCATGGCTTGTAGAAAACCAGAGAAATCAAACGAGGAAGGCTCACAGCCCTGTGAGGGCAGACAATAGCATGCAGGAAAGGGAGGAAGGGGTTAAAAAGGGTTTAGCACACACACAAAGTAAATATTTGAGGCAAAATCGCAGCAAGAAAGAATAATGGAGAGAGAAGGGCAGGAGGAGGAAGCAAGAAGTGTAAAGAGAAGAAAAAAGAGGATTATGTTCTGCCAGAAAACAAAGGGATGGTTGTATGAGAAAAGCATTGGCAAAGCATTGGGGAAATGAGGGTTCAGCTCTGCACAAACTTTCTGTCTGACACTGGACAAGTCAATCTCTCTGTGTCTCAGCCTGCAAAGGCTACAATGGGAATAATAATGTCTCCTTTGTTCTGCCTCTCTCTGCTCACATCAGACGTCCCTTCTGTTTGTATGTTGTAGAAGGCCAAGATGCTACCCTATTGCAAACAAACATAAAATCCACTGAGGCTTTGAGGGGGACAAAAAAGAGGTAGGAAGGCAAATAGGGTATGATAAACCTAGGAGATAAGTGCTTCAAAAACCAGGGGTGTGGGAAGAAATATAGGAGAGGCCTTTACCGAGGGAAGAAGAAAGAAACAATATGGACCAGATTAATCCTAGTGTTGCCTCCTGGACTCCAGTAGAGTTCCTCGAGGGATGGGTTTAGCCCAAGGAGTTCAGTTTTGTTTGGTTAAAGAAACTTCATGCCAAAGTTTTTAAATAGTCAGATCTGTTCTGAGAACTATGAGAATGTGGGCTGCCTTTCCTCAAACATTGCATGGGACTTGGGATGAACAACTCCTGCTGAAGGCATCAGGAGCCAAGTGATTAAGCCCCATGCAGTGCTCTGACAGGAGGCCTTCTTCTTGCCTACGCATACTTTTTTTTAAGTATAGAAAGTATTTCCATATTTCCAGCAGCTGATCTTTATTTGAAGCCAAGAGCTGCATTTTTCAGATTAGAACTGAAGCTTTTCTAGGAAAAGCCACTCTGGAGCAGACCATTGGTCCATCTAGCCCAAGACAGTGTCTCCAACAGAGGCCGTGCACTCTGCTTAGAGAAAGAAATCTTAAAGCCTGCAGGGCTCTCTCCAGGGGTAATTTATATTTCACTCCAAGAGTTAGAGTTTGGCTTTTACGCCAAAGTCTGTAGGCTTATATTCCTTCCAAAACTCTTGCTTATTTTATAATCTTTACAGTTCCCTGGAGACCTTTGTTGTTTGCAGATCTATATCCCGTTTGGGAAGTCCCTTGAGCTGCTGACCTCCACGTCCTGTGGCAGCAAGTTCCTCCAGCCAACTGGGGCACTTGAGCAGGGAAAAAAGAATTTTCTTTTCTTAATTTCAGGTTTGCTGCATTTAATGTGGAAGCATGCCTTAAGCTTCCCATCTTGCCCGGCTGACTTCTCATTACAGCACCTCACCTAAGACTGTGAGCTGCTTCTGCCGCGCCAGGAATTCCTGCTAGGAGATGGACTGTGCACGTGCGATGCTGCTCTGCCGTGAAACGTGACTCAGCCATGCTGAGGATCCACTTCTTTCATTTTTCAGTGCTTCCAAGTTTACAAGAATACATTATTCTGTCAGCTGCTCCTGCAGGTGTGGTGTTTTCTTCTCGTGTCGTTGGAGTAATAAAAGATTGTGGATAGTCATAGTGTCTGCGCTATGTGGGTAGCACACTAAGCCAGGATGCGATAGAGGTGTGAGTGACTGCAGGGTGACTGGGACATGGCACCGTGCTCCCTGTGCCTCTCTTTTGGTAGAGGTGATTGCAATGCTCCAGCTTCGTTGCAGACCATCGGGAGACTTGCTGGTAGAAAGGTGAGAGGGGCACTGTTGTGTAGGCCCATGCTCATGATGATGGTGAACCAGCAAACCAGTGGGAAGGATGGCTCAGTGTTCAGTCTGCCTTTCCTTCACCTGTCTGTCCTTCTGTGTCCTTCTGCCACAGAAGGGCTCGGGTCTTACAGGGATAGGAGAGAGGTGTAGGACAGGCTACAAAGTACAGCCTTTGTCATTGTCTAGTAACAAACTGGCTAGATGGTTGTATACCCGGGGCTCTGCAGCAAAAATTAGATGGTCCTATGCAGATATGTCTTTGGATCCAGCACGCAAACAAACAAACAAAACAAATGTATTAGAAACAGCTGGGGAATGGGATGAAAATGAACATTATTGGGGGTATGCTTATAATAACTTATGAACTAGGGAATGCATCATTGCTGCCCTGGGCGCTCCTGGAGACATATTTGCTGCTGCTTTTGGAGCCCTTCTTACTGCATTGGTTTTCCCATTTATGCATCCCTTCCCCCAGCCCTCGCTGGAAAAACCTGACAGTAGGCTCTGAGATGTAGCTGCTAACACGAGGATTTTTTCAGGAGCTGGAGTGACCTCTGAAAGCAGTGGCAATGGCCTCGGCCTCATTTGTGGGTCATGAGCTGCTGGCACATACATCACCTAGAGCGAGGGCATTGCTTTAGTCACTGATCTACCTTCAGGAGTTTCTTCCCTCATCCCAAGGGAAGTTTTGCAGCTCTTGGGAGTTTTTGTTGATTCCTTGGCTGTAGGAGAGCTCACAGTTTTCTAATTCATTTATTATTTTGAAGTGTGACTGACCTGTCCTGGGGGATAGTGAGAAAGGTGAAAACACCTGCTGGCAGCACTGTCCCCATTTGTGTCTTTTCTTGTCTCTCCTGTGCACAGTCAGGACATGGGGGCTGTTAACAGTGAGCCCCTTGCCTGCAGCCTGCCCTGCTGCAGTTCAGGAGGTGACCATCTTTAAAAGTCATATATTTTTCTCCTGGTCTCCAAGCATATTACTTCTGTGAGATGCAGTCCTTCCTGTGGGAAGGTATTCTAAATTGTCCTTCAGCCCTCAGTATGGTAAGCTCTTGCTACGAAGGTCTTGATGTGTGTTTTACATATATGAATACTGCACCCACTGACATTTTTTTGGTAATATTCACTAAGACTTCAGTTGTATAATGTCTACTGGACAGTTAAGTGCCTAAGAATTGATTTTGCTGTTTCCCTGACAAATTTAACAAATATTGGCCAAAACTCAACTTGCACTGACACTGCTGATCTTGCAGCTGGAGAAATTTGGCCCACTACTCCAGTGACTTCAAGCCATCATGATGTGTCTACCACATTGGCTGTTCTTGTTTCCTTCACGGTTGGATGAGATGTGTATATACAAAGCTACTTAAATTCCAAACATTGCCTGTGGCTGAATTGTTCCTACCTTTGATGTAAGAGCTAACAACAGCCTGGGATCTGAGAGGTTATTCTTGTTAAGAGGATAAGTTAATAGCAAAGCCTCGTGTATTTAACACAGAGTGCACAAAGTCCTGCTTATTTGAACACAAAAAGAGTTCAGCAACCAGGACTAGTTTCCCTGGTCCCAAAACACTTTACTGACACAAAGCACTCATTAGGTGTCTCTCAGGACCGTGCTCCAGTGCTTGTGCAAATTACAGTTGCCTTGGTCTTGGCCTTGCATTGAATTACCTCACTCCTTTGCATGCAGATTTTCACGAGCGTAGGCTCAGCTGGTGAGCTTGTTTGTCTTCTGGAGCTGAGTGTCACAGAGATGACACCTGAGAGCATGTTGGGACACAGAGAGATAGTTGTAGCCATTGGTCACCAGTGAGGGATGTATCTGCATGTACAAGACAGTCTTGTTGCACAAGCTGACTGTGAATGGCAAATGCTACCTCATTTGCCATTGACAGTAACTCAACCGTGATAATAATAGTACTACTTGTAGATACACAGGTTCAGCTGCAGGTGAAAATGGCTGTTATGTTCTTTGTCCTGTTTGTTCCATGTGTCTGGATCGAACCACTGTACCTCTTCAGGCTGCATGATACAAGAAATAGATGGCAATTTATGGGGAGAGCTTTCATCCCCATTCCCACTTTTGGACCCAGATGGTCATCTGCTGTGTTCAGTAAGGAAGGTGTGATGGCTAGAGCAATGTTGCCTTGTTTCTAGCCAGTCAAGAAAGCTGTTGAGTGAGAAGACTCTCTTGCCCTGGTACGATCTCAGAAGAACACTGTTTGCTGCCTGCCTGTGAAAGGCAGAAAGTAAAAATACAGGGTTTCAAATGTGTTGTACTCTTTGATGAGCTGGAATAGCTTTAAGGCCATATTGAAGATCACTCATGATGGGTATTCTCTACCCAGGGATGGATGAGTTATTTTTCAGAGCAATGGCAAAGATGTCCTTCAAACCCACTTTTTGTTTTGTAATAGCACCGATGGAATAGCAGTGTCTGGCCTGCTGTGGGGTGATCTGTTACTGCTGGTCTTTTGCAAAACAGAAAGATGCTGCTGCTGGCTGAAAGCATCAGCAATTCTTTTCCTAACGCTTCTAGGAGAGTAAAAATCTGGGATTTTTTGGTGAACTTTCAGGAGACATAAAATAATTTGGCACTGCAGGGAAGGCAAATGGTCTGTGCAGGTGTATTTAACATGTAATTAAACAGCACAAATGCATGAGGGTGTGCTGTGGCTTCAAACCACTCCTTACCCAGGGAAAACTTTGGCTGGCTTGTAAGGAGCGTGTCCTCCTTCTGAGCACAGTCCCCACCTTGACCCGTTCCATCTCCAGCTGTGCTGTGTGGAACAGAAAGGGGAAAAGGGGAAAAGCCTTTTTAAAGCCAGCCTCTGTGCAAATCTGTCTCAAGGGCTGATGCTAAATAGCTGTGTATGTGCTGTAATGTTCCCTGCAATTTTGACTGGAATGTGTTCAAAACAGTGACGGGAGAAGGCTCCTGGCTTGGTGTGCAAGCTGGGCATCTCCCATGCTTGATAGCGTGATCTGTGAAAAAGGCAGGGGGGATAAATCTGGTTGGTTGGTGGGAAATTTGTTAACCTTTCAGAACCTTCTGAAGGATAAAGTGATGAGCTGATTCTCTGTGTTTTCTTTTTACAGACACCTCTATTGATGCTAATGCTGTTTGTGTATCAGCCATTAGGGTCTGTTTCTTGGTGCTTTTATGTAGTTTATAGACTTTCTCCAGTCTGATTTTGAGAAACATGGTGTGTCTGTGAAGCTGGGAGTGAGGACATGCTCTCTTCTAATGTGGCTTTCCTGTTTTGCAGGTTCTTTTCGAAATGATGGTTTAAAAGCTGCTGATGTCCTTCCTATACTGAAGGAGAAAGTGGCCTTCGTGTCAGGTGAGCACAACTTTTCTGGATCCCTCCAGCCCAGCATGCGCACTGCCTGTGGAATCCTGGTCATTATGGTGCTGCAGAGGTGTGAGGGACCGGTTTCATGTTTGGAATTAGTAGTACTTAAATTCGCTCTTCTGCTAAGAAAAGGGCTGTATGTGGAACAGGGCTATCCAACTCTGAGTGTTGGAAACCGGCCCATGTTGATTTTCTTCATATTCTGAGAAACAGGTAAAAAGGCAGCACAGGTGGGATGAAATGCAGCTTCTCAGCTCCAGCCCAGACCTGTGCTGTCTCAGCATTTAGAATGGTTCAGGGATCCTGCTTTGGGTTCAAGGTCAGTGAATAGAATTAATTCCTATTTGTAGGAAGCACTCAGACCCATAAATCACTGGTGTTTCATTTGCAATACCAATCAACTTGCAGTTAAAAGTACCATTGATGCTGCATTTACATAATAACTCAGATGCTCAAAGATCTCCTGCCATCCTGTACAAAGATTTACAGCCTTCATTCAGGAGACAAATCTCAAGGACCTGGGGGTGTATGAGGACTAGACAATATGGAAAAGGCTTTGAGAATGGCTTGGATGATATTGTTTCTGGCGTGAATTACAACTTGTCAGGGAGAGGGGGAAGAGAAAGTCTGAAGTGATCACAATCTTGCATGAAGTCACTCAAACTGGCAGCAAAAAAGCGGGGTATTTCCAGTGCCAGTGTCTCTGATAATTGCAAACCATTTAGGCTGCTTTTGGTGATCTTCCCTCTTGCAATGAGAAAACCTGCGTCAAAAATAGCCATCCCCTTTGTCTGCAGTGTTAGCTTTTTGTTTCCTTCGTCTCCGCAGTATTGCTGACTGCAGAGGGGAGGGAAGTAGTAGCGAGGCTGTTGGGGGCCTGGACTCTTCCTCCGTGGCTGTCCCCCTGGGTGCTGGAGTGGGGCCCATGAGGATGGGGCTTGTCACCCTGCCCAGCCATGGAGGTGCCTGGCCAGGCAGGAAAAGCTTTTGCCTTGACAATGGTTGGTGTGAGGTGTTATCCTACGCAGCAACAGTTAAATGCTCCAGGAATCACGAGTCCAGGAGTGACTTGGGCAAACTATTTGTGTCTCTATATGTCCTAAACTTTCTGACTAATGACATGAAAATCCAGGATTTTGAGGGAAGTTTGTGAGACACCAAAAGCCTCATGTGAAGACCCAAGACTATCCCAACAGTAATCGCATGCAGGAGTGCTTGACCTTGCACTGGTGTCTCATTCTGAATGTCCTGGAAGGTTTTACATGGTTGTTGTCTTTCACTGCTCCAAAGAGGGGAACATAGCCATAAAAACACAGCGTACCTGTGGACTTGTTTGTGACACAAAGCTGAACCGGGCACTCTGGGCAAGTGAAAGGGAGGAATTTATGCAGGGACTGTATTGGAATTTAGTTCTTGGCTCCTGCTGTTGCTTCGCATGGAAATGACTGCAGGATCATTTGGTAATTCATGGAATATTTAATAATGACAACCTGTCTGGATCGTTTATATAGCCCCTTCCACTGACGGTGCCTGCGTTTAGCTCTGAGCCAGAGGGTCTCGCACCAAATCATCAGCTCATTAGATGCTGTCCCAGGCCAAGCTTGCCTTGTGGGGGGGCATTAAACAAGCAGCGCCAACATGATCCCCCAGGGTTTCTCATCATGATCCACTGCAGGCAAGGGACAGCTCGCTCCTCGTAGACTCACCAGCCTCCAGACTCATATCTGCTCAAAATGTGTCTGTTCCTGACACAGCTAGCGAGATAGCAGTCCTAGGATATACACCTTCTCTCCATGGTCTCCAAACACAATGACTCTGGGCAGCAATTGTCAGGGGCCTTTGCAGACAGAATGCTGTGAGCTGCTAGTGTCTTACTGCAATAGCCCCAGCATCACCCTCCAGCCCAGAGTTTAAGTACTGCCCAGTCTTCCCCTGTGTAAGGCAGATTAAGAAAAGGGTTTGAGCACTTAAACTGATGACTACATTCTTTTTAATTAAAATGGAATAACTTCCCAGAGTATCCTTTGAGCACAGAAGTGAAAATGTTTGCCAAAACAGAAAAATCAAATAGCTAGACTTTGCAAGATTAAAAAAAACCCCTTGTTCTGTAGTTAGTACAGACTCTGGGAGCACATTGCGTTTGTAATCTGGCTTCCTTGAGGAAAAGAAAAGTTTTATTGAGTCTTCTTCAGAGTTTTATACTACGGTTAATTTTAAAGATAACAGTACAGTAAAGTTGTCAAGGGGGTTCTCCTTGCACCAGCAGAATTTATCAGCACACACAAAAAAAATCTCAGCTGAACATCTCAGTTCCATAGGTTCTTACTCTTTTCATCTGCTGTGGCTCACCAGCTTATTTTTCAGTCCGTGATTCCCCAGGAAAGCTGCAGAGAACAAACAAACTCCTTCAGGTAGGGGCTAGATCATGCTTTGTGTTTCAGTGTGGTGGATGCTCCGTGCCTGGACCGTACAGAGGAGCAGGGCAGAACAGGCAGGGAAGTGACCCCGGCTGCTGCCTGCTCCAGAGCAGGCACAACAGGGCCTGCTTGCACAGCCCTGGAATCTCAGAGGAGCACTCAAGCTTTCAGAAGTACACTTAATTTCAGAGTTGAAATACAGCTGTAACTAGCTGGGCATGGATTCATCCAGCCTAAATGCTGTCTGGGGCTCTGTGCCTGGCGCTTCCCCTCGGTTGGCTCAGCCAGCAGCGAGCAGCAGGAGCAGGGCTCTGCATCCGCATCCCTGCACCGCAGGAGAGTTGAGGGGAGGATAATGTTGGGATTTTTTTTTTCCTGGAACTGGTTCTTGATTTCTTCCAGTGATCTCATGTATGAGCTAGACTGAACCCGAGCAAAGTTCATGTGTATGTGTCTCTAAACAGCACCTGAAAATCCCATTCCGGCACTCATAAGCAGAGAGATGGCCTGAGCAGTCGGCAGCGCGGTGCATCCCGGCCGTCACCGGCTGATTGCTTCCATCACCGACCTCGTGAAGCAGATTAAGCAGGGGGTTGGCAGGGGGGGGAGACTTTGGCTGCCTGTTTGTTGCCTAAACCCTAATAAAATCTTGGCTTTGCCTGGGTGGTTCACTGTGTTGCTTCCAGCAGCGGAATGGCTTTGGGAGCCATTAGGGAGCAAGCTACAGGCCAGAGACTGATTTTTGTATTTTGAGAAGGAGATGAGCGCAGAGGAGAGGAAATAAAACAGGTTGTAGATTATTTTAGGTGGTTTTTTTCAGTGGGAGGTGGTGAAATATTTTGGAAGCTGGGCTTATAGTCTTTCCTAGGAAACACAGATGCTGTTTTAGAAGGGTGGTTTAACTTGGGATGTTGTTCAGCCGCTTGATTATGTTTATAGGAGATTTTCTATTGATCAGTGCAATACAGGAGGAAGTGTATGAGGCTCTCCGAAGAGGGAGGCACACATGTTAGTGTGTTCCCTTCCCGCGCATGGAGCTTTTCATACAATTAGGCTATGAAAAGCTTGTTAGTTGACTAATGCTGTAGGTCTCACTTGAAAGCATTTACCCTTTCCCCACATCCCACCCAAAAGAATTTCTCAGGATCCTTCCTGGCACTTCCCATTCCCTGGAGGGCTCAGAAAAGCGGCAGCGCGTGGGCTCCCTCCTGTCACCCAGGTACTGTCTGCTTGTCTGCCGAGACAGGAGGACAAAGGAGGAGGCTGGGCAGGTTTCTGGGAGGGTGGTTGAGCATGGAGGAATCAACAGCAAAAGGCAGAAGGGTGTAATAAGCCGGTGAGCTGCTGCAGCTGTGACAAGCTGAGCTCCCAACGTGTTCAGCAAAGCAGGAGGTTTTTCTGTGGACTTTGGGCAACAAAAGGCACAGAGCAGGGAGAAGTGGATGAGGTAACAGGTCAGCCGTCTCCATCCTTCAAAAGCTCACTGTCCCCAACCCCAGACGTCTCAGGAGCAGCCTCAGGAGCTGGGTCACAGCAACATCTGAGCCTGGCTGAGCGCCTGAAGGAAAAACAGAGAGAGAGATTTCCTGAAGGGTCTTTCAGAGGAGGAATTTCAGTATAAATAGATCAGATGAAAGGACAGCTTTGCAGTTAGGTTTCACTAAATTTAGGCCAGCAGGATGAATCAAAGACAAAGGCTTAGAGGGGAAGATGCTGACCTTCCCAAAAACTTGTCTGAAGACATCACATGCCACTTAGTGCCAGAGGTACACAGGACCACATGTGATGGGGCACGTTTTTTCTCTTTCTTTGATGGATACACTTCACTCTTCAGAGAATGGGTTGAAATGATACCCCAGGGCCCTCTGGGCACTGCAATAGTTCAGATCCAGGGTCTCAAACACTGATTTGTGGACACTGGAATTTCTACTGGGTTGGGAATAGAACTTACAAAAATATTTAATTTTTGAATGGTGTAAACGTTTTGTATTTGCACAAAAAGTTTTGATTTAAATTAAAAGTGCCCATTCTTCTCTTCTTCTAGAATGGAAATTTCAAATGAAACATCAACAATTCTTCTATCTTTTGTAACAGAAGAATATCTTGTATTTTATAACATTCCCTGATATAGTTTGAAATCAACGGAAATTCCAAAAAGAGGAAATATGCTATTAGAAAAACATAGCATTGCTTGACTATTGAATTTTCCTAGTGGTTTTGGGCCATCATGCTTTCATCTAGAATTTGCTCGTGCATTGATGCAGACTTCTTTGAAGAAGAAAACAAGGAAGTTTAGACTGTAAAGTTTCCAGGTCTTTTGATGAGGTCTAAGCTTGCTGTGTTTTTGTTTTGTTTTGTTTTTTTCTGTTAGTTTTTTTCCTTTTGTTTTTCAAGAGTGTTAGGTCATTTATGAGGATAGAAAAGAGCCTTTACCTGTAGGGGCTGTTTAGATATCCTCATTGGGACTCTAAGGTTAAAGCAGAAATCAAAATGTTTCCTGGGATTTCTGATTTTATTTACAGGTTTTAAATGTAGTGTGAAGAATCAGTTGCCATATTTCTTTCCATACATTTAACCATAGCCATGGACTAAATGAAACAATTTCTGTGGAGAATGTCTAGTTACTGCCAGCATGTACTGTACTGGCGCTCGGACACCAGCAGCTTGCCAAAGGCCACCAGTGTCTTCTTAGAGCAGGGAGATTTCTCCTTTATTTACTTCCTTAATTAACATGCGTGAGGGTAGTGATGCAAGCTGTGTTATCTTGTGGAGAAGCAGAAAGGTTCAAGTGCCTTACAAAACTGGGCAAAAAGTCAACCCAATGAAAATTTCTATCCAAAAAGACTGGCAAGAACTTGTGGGATCACAAGTCATTGATTGAGTTTCATCCGAACGCACTGGACTCTGACCACCTCCTGGTTGATGGGTCCCTGCATCCTGTCACATAGGTATAGCTTCTCAATTAATGATAGAGACTTTCCAAATAACAATAAGAGGAAGGAACTGAGCCTGTGAAGCAAGAATGCCTGTATACATCCCATCCTGTTCCAGCTCACAGGGTTTTCTTGTCCTTAAAGACACAGTGAGCTCCATATGTATCTCAGCAAAGGTCTTGTCTTCATTTATGCAGGCAGTCGAGAGTTGTCCTTATGTAGAAATCAAGGCTATGAGCGTATAAATCAGTATAAGGAGCCAGGGAAGGTGACTATAGCACCTGAGATAATTAATACACTAACAACCAACTGTTCTGGTCATTTTGCAGTAAGACATGCTCTTCTGTCCTACTAATGAGACTCATCACCTCTGAAAATTTCCTTATTTCTGTGAAAGCACTTTGGTTCATAGGCTCTATGTTTTTTTCTAAGACATCAATTTTAACTGAAAAGAAGCACTGAAATTCACCACTGGACATCCTCTCTGCATTAGCAATGCTTGGGATTTTTAATATTTTTTTGCTGCGAAAATATAGGCTATTTGAAATGGAAATACTTTGCTGGAATGTGCAATTTCAGAAACATTTTCATCCAACAGTGTTTTCCAGCTCTAGGCTGAATTTCTTCTTAAAACCAGAGAGGAAAAAGACTTCCTGATAGCAATTATGTGAGTCCAATAGCTTGAACTCTCCTCTGAACTTTCATTAATTGGCAGGATCCTCTACTTGGCTGTAACTGCCAGGGTCTTACCTGCTGGGGATGTGGCAAAACCGAGCAGCCAGTTATACTAAATCATTTTATCACGTATTTCATTTTGCTGATGAACATTAGAAATTTTGTCATTACCGTTCCTCTGCGCTCATGTCAAATCAGGACACAAACAGTGTGTGATCAGGGTGAATATGACCTCTATTTGTTTCTTCTTGGTCTGTACAGCTTCCAACATTGTGCCCAGTGGCGTGAGTTCAGAGTGCCTATTGGTGTCACCATCAGCAGCGTGACTGGCATCCCCACATGCTGTTTAGTTCCCTTCCCTTTTCCAGGGGCAAGAGGATGTGCAGTGGGGTATTTTGCTTTAGAATATTTGGGGGTTGTTTTTTTCAGTTTCTCCATTGTTTGTTTGTTTGTTTTTTTTTAATGTATACAGCTATTCCATATACCTGTGATAGAGAAGATGAAACAAAAAAAAATTAACAGCTGGAGCAAAAGGCAGCGAGGTTTGCACAGCTGTAAGGGGCAGCATTGAAGAGAATGGTTCTGGTGCTCCCTTGATACTTCACAGCAAACCAGCTTCTTCCAGAGAAAGAAATGGGCTCCTCTGGACTCTCTGTGGAAGTTTTGCTTTCCACACAAAGCAGCCCTTCCTTTGTTTTAATGAGTCTCACTTGTCCTTAGTTTTGCTTTGCTGGAGCAATAACTTTCTCAGTGGGAAATGAGACAATTTTCCCAGTGGCTTGTTGGCAAGTAAACATTCAAAATCAAAGAAGTACCTCAAAATACTCAGATAAATTCATGAAGGTGTATTACAGTCCACAACAGATGGTCTCTTCAAACCCATGCAGTGGCTCTGGGCAGTTGTGGAACAAATTCAGCAGGTGGAAAACAGGATCCTCCAGCCACTGCACTGAGCATCCCATCTACACCTGGTGCTCTGATCTGCTCTGCCAAGAGATCTTCTGGTGGGAACATAGAGCCTTGTTTTTGGATTCATTAACCCTAAATGTAATGTTGCAAGTGTTGGCCAGTAGGATTTGATTCAGGCACTTGACTCTGGGATGTGGGATGCTGCAAAGAGCAGCACACTGGAGGATCAGGCACTGGTGACTGCATTGCAGCTGTGTTGATTTGCAGGTGGGCTTGTTGTGGGAGCTTAAATTTCCATCAATGTTGCACTAGAATCACCTGCTTTGGAACCGACTGAATTTGAAGCTGGTCATATACAGATAATCCTATATATGACCCTTACAACAAATTAGTCCCTCTTGAAGCTGGAGGATTTTTAGTATAGAGGTATGTTTACAGGAGATCTGGTAGCAAGTAGGGTCTTACAGAGCTCAGCTGTGGCAGAGAAAGGAATAGTATTTTAAGACTCTGGATACTAATTCTTTGGTACTTTGCTTTCTTAGGAAGTCTGTCAATTAGATTTAGAAATTCAGAGCATATTGTTTGTCATTTTATCGAGGCGCCTGACATCAGCTGAGCTTGTTCTGTCTCATAGTTCTCTTCATTATCATTCATTTTTTTTCACCATGTTTTAGATTGAAATACCTTTTGAGGAGTGTTTCAGCTCCTCTGGAAACTCACTTATGTTCTCAGCAGAGTCTGCAACACCAAGATTGATCAGCTTATGATCTGCAGGGGTCAGATGAAGCAGCATGTTCATTTGAACTGCAGTAGACATCTGAATGGAGGCCAGAGACACTGTATCCTACTCCTGTCTCTGTTGCTCATGTGTTGCAGGAAGTTAGGCAAGGTACTTGGGAGCCTTTATGTGTATGGATATTTGTCTGTGTCTATGGTTAATCCTTGTGAATTCATGCTTATAAAGAGGGTGCGAAAAGGAAGCGGAGGGCTTGAATCCCTCAAATATAGATAAATGTAAGCACGTAAGTATCGTGGTGGAATGGCTGATAGAACTGGAGAGATGCAGCTTGTAAACAGGGATTTAGAAAATCATTATCTCTTGTATACAAGTCTATATTAAACGAAACTGATAATTTCCTGTCCTAAACAGGACTAAGAAAAGCTAGAATTTCAGCTTTTTGTGTATTATCAGGGATGGATGTGCCTCAGGACTTGAATTTGGGAAGGCTCGTGCACAGAGTTCACATTAATAACACTCTGGGTTGGCCAACATCTTGACTTACCTGTGGGCGGTTGGAGCCACTGTAGGCAGAACTATTTGGGCCCACCACTGAGAGGATTAAGATGTCAGTTCAGGCAGCTGCCAGGACAGAGATCTTGTGGCTGGAGTCACTTTCCTCTTGGTTTCAGGCTTGACCGGAAAAGTGGTCATCAAAAGGTCACTGACACTGCTGTCTGCTTCTGTGCAGGTTTTTTGAGGTTTCTTTAATGTTTTCTTTTAATGTGGTATGCATCACGCTGCCTTGTGCCATCACTGCAATACCCCCTGTATGATTTGTGGAGGAAAAATGATGTAATCCTACTTCTGGGAACAAATGCTGAATTTAGCAATGGTTTCAGTATAGCCTAGAAGAAAGAGAGATGGGAAGAACCGGCAAACAAACCACTGACACGCAAGGCCATCAACAAAGGATTTTGTAGGAGGAATGCAAGACATATATGGCTAAATATTTGTTCTCAGTGTACTTTGTGCCCTGAAGAACATGTGTTTTTCTGACTCCTTTTTCCAGAGCACTAATAACTAGACCATCTGTTTGCCTTTCTAAATCAGAGCAAAGCCCATGAAAACCCACCTTGAAAAACAATTAGAAATTATCAGCTGTTTGTTTTAGCATTTAATAACTGTAATTTGCAAACCTAATGACATGTTTGATTATTGCATCCCATGTCTCTGAGCCCAGTGGGAGGTAGGAGATGGGACATATTGATTAGAGCAATTGAGACTTTCTACTTCCTTCCATTTTTTATTTTCTTTTAAAATGATATGCTGGGTAGTTCTCTGAAGACTGTACATGTAAAATTGGTGTTGAGATTATGGCTGACATGGGGTAAGATTAGCCTCCTTGGGTGGATGAATAACAAGCAGAGACAGAGTTTCTGTGTTCTTGGTTGCTGAGTTTTAGCCTAAGCACCATGAAGCTCTCACACTAGACTCTGACTAAGAGTCAGAAAACGTCATTTCTGCTCCTGGTTCTTCAAGTGACTTGCTGTGGGATCTGAGCTGAATTTCTTCCCCTCTCTGTACCTCACTATTCCCCTCATTAAAAAATGGGATAGTAATAAAGAAGAGGAAAGGCATAGACTCCCTGTACAGCCAATGCCAAAAGATTTTCTTCTCTTTTAGAGGCTGTTGCTACCTGTCTGGAGGCTCCGTTAGAGGAGATGAGGGTCCTAATATAGACATGCTATCTATGTTCAGTGGTGGTAATTTCCCATTTAGTCTGCCTAGAAAAGCTGAGATTTGTGGTTCTAAAGTGCAATGGAAAAGCTACGTGTTATTAGTATTTAAGAGAGTAAACCACAGTTACTGAACTCTGCAAGTCTTATGGTGAATTAAACATATCATGATTTGCTGTGGAAGAAACCTGACTTTTCTTCATGTAGGCCCATCATAAGATTGTAAATTATGCAGACATTCATAAAAATTAGGGATTGCTCATGAATAATTTGGAAACAAGTGAAGGATTTTAATATGTACAATGCAGTTGTAATAATAATTTCATCCTATTGCTCAAAGCATAGAATGGTACTTTTATCACAGATGAGAAACATTTGTTTCTGAACCTCACATTTCTTGAGATTTTCCCCATGTCTCCTTGTTCTTCTGTGCCATAGGACTAGAAGAAATCGGTCCAGGCACTTATCCTTCCATTGTCCAGAAACCTTCAACTGGGTCATCGTGTAACCATCGTCCTCCATTTTCTTCGGTCTGTCCTGGAAAACTTCTGACTCTGTGCTAGAGCCTCATTTATCCTGCTCCCCTGAGGACAGTTTAGATGAACTGTTGAGGGACAATTTTTATCCTGAAGCAAAGAGAGGACAGGAATGTTTTGGACCTTGTTTCCTTTTCTGTAGCTGAAATCCTTGTGTTACTGTTAGTAAAAGGGTCATGAATTTTCCGATTTAACTTTTTCAACCTACCAGAATTTAGATTTTTTTTTTTTTTTTTTTTGGCAGAGCTCACTTTGGTGGAACTGTAGGTGGGAAAGGGGTCCCTGGCCAGAAACACAATTTTTAGTTTGTAAGCTGAGGTGAATGGGCAGTATCAGAGCAATCAGGGTTGCTGGGCTCATGGCCGTTCTCGGGTGTTTCATATCCTGGGAGAGGATCGTAACTGTGGGCTTGGATGTCTCCTGTTAGGGCTTTTCCGCTCTGTGGAAATATTTAAATAATTGGGAATGGAGAAGGAGACGGAGCCTTACTGAGTAGCGGGTAGCATGTTCTTCTGGGATGCAATTCAAGTTCAGGTCTCTGCTTTAGTGAATATCTGGAAGCTTTTGAAAGCCTTGGTTACATCTTGATATGACAGGAAATTTTTCAAAACCTTGAAAAGCTTCCTGTGTTGAAAAAATATTTCCCTCCAGCTTTAGTTACTACATCGGTTTGCCATTCTATAGGCTGGTTTGTTTTTCTGTTGGACCCATCATGCATGATATAATAGTTTTGGCATTGTTACTGTGTGTGAAATAGTCTCAAGAAAGGGAGAATGTGCTTAAAATGAGGAATTTTTTTTTATACCTATATATATATAGGTCTGAAAATAAAAATGAGCTTACTTCCTTGTAAATTAAATCCTCGTTACATTACACCCCCATTCTCATGCTATGTGGTAGAGGTGTGGATCAGCCACGGTGAGACCAAATTCCCATGGATCTTGCTCACATTCAGATTGTGAAACCAAAGGCAACCATCAAGCACAGAGATTCGGGTGGAGATGAGGCACGTCAGTTTTTGTACTCCATATGTACCTTGGCTGTACAAGGACTCAAAATGAAGTTGGCATCTCTTGTTTGCCTCTCCATTTGTACCCCTGGGGAAATCAGACCTGACCTGGCTCCACTGGAGAGTTGCACGATGCAGCCCTTAAGGTATATAGCATCCATTGAAAACTGTGGGAATTTCACGGCTGGTGAACTGTAACACAGGGTGACACTGGAGTCTCTTGCTGTATAGAACAGGTTTATGTAAGAGGCTTTGACTTGTACAGGCTTTTTAGACAGGACTTAGCAATTAAAAAAAAAAAAATTTTAAAAAAATATATATATAGTAACAACATTGCTATTTTTAGCTGCTTCTGTGTGACTTTGGTCATGTAGAGAGACACTTTGTGCTAGAAGGTGAGCCTGTACCTATTGTGGCATCAAATGAATGGACAGTTTCAGAATAAAATGGGTAAAGGGTGTGTTGTCAGCTGGAGCTGGATCTACAAGTGACTTCTCTGATCTGGAAGCAGGGCCAGCTGGAAAACCTGAGCCTTGGGGGTACATGCGTGTGTCTCATCAGTTTGGTTTCTGGTTTGCCCATCTGCAGAAACTCCTGCCATATGAGGCACCATCTTGATTCCTGATCTAAATTCTGACCAGAGCAATTCTTTGTCCTGTAGTGATCCAGCATACTGGTTTCCCAAGTGCATGTGTGCTCTCATGCTGATCCTACTCTTACAGCAGACCCTCTTAGGACTCTTCCTACTGAATTAGGGTGTTTAGGAGCCCTACAGAAGGCATAACCCCATGGAGTATGGGCGTCCTGTGTTCTGTACGAGAGACGTGCTGAGATCAGTGGATCTCATGGATCGGTACTGGAGATGTGCATGTCGTTGTGTAGCTTTTTCTTCTTGCTGGCCAGGCAAATTAGTTCAGGGAAGCACATGATTTTCCTTTCTCAGAAGTGGTATTTCTGTTAAAGGGATTATACTTCCCATTGAAAAGCACGAACTCATCTGCATTTTTACAGTTTATTTGCAAGGTCCTTGCAGTTCTGTGCTAGTTTTTTGAACCGTAGTTTTGCTATGACTTTTTTTCCTAGATAACAACGCAAACATGTATCTAACAAAACACAATTCCTGAAAAAATCCTGTGATAATATGTGAAGAAAGAACTAAACATTGAGTGAGGAACTAGATTTCAGTTTCAAGCTTATTAAACTTTATTCACAGCATAGAATAAAATATGGTGCTGTAGAATAGATTGTATTCACCACTGTATTTGTTTAATTCAGGGTAGAGTCACTCCTTTATGGCTAAGCCTTTTGACAATTGCTGTAATAGATGAAGTGCCAGACACTGGCAGTTTAAAAGGAGTGGATTTTAAGACAAGAAAGCTACAGGAAAAAAAACCAAACCAAGAGTCATTCCAGTTGCCAACAACACTCTAAATAGAAAGCATAGGAGGCATGAACTTGTAATCAAAATTTCAATTTCTAATGAATTGCCAGATAGATTAGAATGTCTTACATAAACATTACTGGGATACATCGCTTCTAACTGGCAGGATGTCGTAAACTATCTGGCAATGAACGATGCAACACACTGAGTAACAGTGAAAAATACTTTCACTTTCTTGGTGATGACCAGTTTAAAACTATCCCCACAGTAGGATTTCATTAGCGTTGCTTGCTTGGGTTGGCTGTTATACTAGATTTGATGAGATTAGGTGAAAGTCAAAAGAAATGCTAGTAGAAATTTTCCTTGTGTTGTGGGTTGGGTTTTTTTTTTTATTTCTTTATTTCCCCTTTGGAGTTCCAGCAAATGCAAGCACGTCTTCCTCAATTAGGCAATCCTGAAAGCTACAAAGAGTGCATGGGCCCTTGAATGTGCTGTAATTTATGTTTATCAATTCAGTGCACATAGTTTTTTTTGACGTCTGCTTCCTGCCTGATTTTCTAACAATCCTTTATTTTCTGCAGGTGGCCGTGATAAACGAGGTGGTCCTGTCTTGACCTTCCCAGCCCGCAGCAATCACGACAGAATAAGGCAGGAAGACCTTCGGAAACTTGTGACTTATTTGGCCAGCGTGCCAAGGTAAAGCTAGAAAGAAAACACTTCAAAGCTTAGGGTGGATGGATGGGTGGGGAACTTGTTCTTGGCAGTTGCTAATTTCCAAGTATTAACATTTAGTACCTTCAGTTCTTGGGACAGAGAAACAAAAGTGTTCCCTTCCTCCTCCTGTGTACGCTCTGAGGGTTTTTATCGCACATGCAGCAACGCAGGAGCCCCAGAGCAGAGGCAACGCGAGCAAACCCAGGCTTCAGGCTTGGCGGCAGCAGCAAGGAGAAGCTCTCATTCCCCATGTTTCTATGTGGCTCTTTTAGACGAGCGGAAAGGGAGGAGAGTGCACAGAGGTCTGTAGTTAAATATAGCAAGCTGGAGAGAGCCTGCTGTCTGCTGTTGCTTTTTAATACCTTGTGGGAGGTTCAGGAGAGCTGGCATAGAGGACTGTAGATGCTGGGGAGGAGAGCCTGCCCTGTGTGAGGAGCCAGATCTTCCTGCTCCAGCACTTCCCAGAGCTTTCTCCAGGCTGAGGAAGGAACATGGGTGGACTAAGGGGGAAGGTCTCAAAGAAAGGCATTTCAAGTGGTTCTGCATGTAAACCAGCACCTTTCCCCACGTGAGTCCTCGCGTCCCTCCTCCAACACGCAGGTCCCCACCCCTTTCCCAGGGATGCCGGAGGAAAGGTCCGTTGCCAGTGCATATTTATCTTTGTAAGCTTTGGGAGATCGTTTGTAGGGCTCAGTGCCCAGGTAGGTATTTCTGAGCCAATGTTTAATGCCTCTGAGAGTATGAGGCTACGTACACCCTCATCCAGCTTCCTTTCCCTATTTTCAAGCTTGCCAAATATCCTTTCCCAGTAACCACTGCACCGGTTATCAAGGTGAAGGTTAGGTTATCCCAGGGCAAGTGAGGGGCTGAGAAGGGATGTTCAGGGTTGCAATAACACACCCTCTGCCACCCAGGAGCTCCTTATTTTTAAAACCCAGGGTATGACCTGTTAAACCATACTCATATTTTTGCAGAGAGTGTGAAGTTAACACCTGGAGGGCAGACGGGTTGGCTGCATCATGAAACCAAGAGAAAAGGGTCTCAGAAACACATTCAGTTTCTTAAACAAGTGATGTGCAGAGAACAAAGGTCCCGTGTTTGGCATGGAAAAGAGTCAAGGACTGTTTGGAGGCTCATCACTCAGCTGCAGAGAGTGAGGGGCAAATGCAGCCACGTGTGGCAGATCTGCCAGGGCTTATTTCCTGGACTTCACAAGTCCTCTGGAGATGCATTTTTTGCTGTGTTGGACTTTTGCTCATCAGCATTTCACTAATAAGCTGAATTGGTTTGTTTTTCTCCCCACCTCCTCTCCTTTTTTCTTCTAGCCAGCTCTATTTTCAACCATATTGTGAGAGAGATTACAGACGTGCTGTGGGGCTGGGAGAGCACGAGGTCACTCCCTGGGAGTGCGTGTCCCAGAGCTTGGCAATCCCCCTCCAGCTGCTGCAGTAATGAAACTGCTCGCTCACATCTTATCATTTTTTGCATGGTCGTGGGTAACGAAGATATGACATTGCTTGGGGTTGCAAGCAATTGCACAGCAAAAAATTACCTTCTAACATGTCAATCTTTTCTATTAATTGCTCTTTCCTCATGGAGGTGACAGTAATCGCAAGATATATCCCTTCTGTTCCCCACTCTAACACAGCTAAATCGATTAGCTCAATCTGAGATGCTGCTTTTGGTTGCCTCACCCTGAATCAGCTTAGCAATGATTTTTCTCTGATGATGCAGAATCTGGGGGACAGAGGTGCACGTTGAAGGAGCAAATATGAGACCCAGCTGCTTGTCTCCCTAGAAACACTAAAAAAAGCATTCCCCCTCCTGTAAAAGTCCCCAGTGTAAAGCCTTGTTCGGCCCTGATGTTTGAAGCCTTTGAAGGACATCTCTCTAGCTGTACCAGAGAACATTCCTTCCTCTGCGGTACAACTTCCCATCATGAAAATGTGCCCAGCAGTGAGGAACTGGCTACTCATGAAGCACTTTCGCCAGTTTTCCAAGGATCCTTGCAGATTGGTTCTGTGGAGACATTAACCAGAGTACTGTGTCCGGCTTGGGATCTTACACATTGAGAGGTGTGGAGCAGAAAGCAGCAAGAGAGATTGGAGGTCTTAGAAAAAGTGGTCTCTGAAGGAAGAATTAAGAGGCTAGAGCTTGCTCAGCCTGGACAGCAGAGTGAGAAGGGTCTTTGAAAGCATGTTGTGATGCTGCTGCAAGGGAAGCTCAGACTGGAAGTGAAGAAAAGGTTTCTAATGGATTCACATTAGCACTAGAATAAGTCATCTAATTTCTTCTTAAATTCCTCCATAATTTTATAGGCAAACCTCTGGCATGGATATAAATGTTAGGGAGAGGGCATGATGAATCAGGAGGTGATTTTTTTAGGTTTCTCATAGTCCTGTTTTGTCTGGTGCTGCAGTTGTGAACTCAGTGCTGTAGGAGGGAAACGTGACCACAAACTTCGTGGGTTTGGCACGCAGGATTGTGTAACCTGTGTGGTGTGAGAAAACACTGAAAACTCATTTTCCCTAAACATTTTGTTCACTTTAGCAAGGCAAACCATCAGAGCTTTCAAACTTATTTACTTTTTGGAAACAAATACATGGAAGGAACAGTTTGAATTCATATCACTGGCTCCCAGTTTATATTTATTCTAAGATGAGTGCTGTAATGAATAACTGCATCAGCCATCCACCAAAATAAACAGTTTCATTAGCAGAGACTCTGAACAGGATGTCAGGAGAAACTGCTCTGATGTTCAGAGTGCTGAAAGGGGGAGAGTTTTCTGTGCTAGTTGAAAAACTAGAAATTCTTTAGGAAAAAAAAAAAGAGGCTGTCATTTATCATATTGACACCAGTATAATAATTCTTTCTTTATTCCCGGTGCAATGGTTTCTGAGTGAGACAGATTGCTATCCACATTGATACTATCTGTCACTTAACCCTTGTTTTATATCTTAATGGCGGGGGCAGAGGTGGCCATTGCTGGGAGCTTTGAGCAGGTATGAGATTGGTGATGAAATATGATGATAGATTAGGGTAAGTGAAACCAGGGTCTTGCAAGCAGTTTTCAGAGTTTCTGATTCAGCTTTCCACAATTCCTTCTTCCAAACCAGAATAATAATGTGGGTTTTCTGAAAGCAGCAATGTGTGTTTGAGTTAGAGCAGAATAGTGAGGGCTTTCATGCAGCTGCGAGTCACGGTCAGGCAGGTTCCTGCAGTCCATGGGGTTTCCTGTGTGCCTGAGGATTACTGCTTGGGACTTGGGACTTCAGGTCCAGGAATGCGGTTTATTCATATCCCAAAATGGTAACCTTGCAGTCCATAGTACCTGGGGTGACTTAGGGGTCCTGGAGGATTCAAAAGCCTGACCCTGCAGTCTTGGGTACTAGGAGGAGGTTGCAAAGTGGATATCTGACACTGGGAACAAATGTGGTCCTGGTTCTGTGCTGTACACTGTTTTTTTCAGGCATATCACTAGGTGGATTTCTCCAAAAACTTCCACTGTAATTAGTTACTAAGAAACGAAGATGCTATTCATTAGAAGTAAAGATAATTGCCACGGATGCCGGGTTTCTACCACTCTGCCATTTTCTGCTTGCTTTACATTTGCACTAATGCTTTCTGGATAGGCGAAGCTGTATTTCTTGTGAATCAGGATAGCTCCTATTTACATGCAAATTTAAATGGGATGTGATGTTTAGAAATTTGGAGGGCGTGACTGAATCTAGGATAACATGGTGTTTATGATCGGGGGAGATGAGTGGGAATTTTCTAGCCTTGCTGAGGTTTTTATTTTTCAACAGCAGTGCAGTGCCATCTATTCCGGTAGACTGGGTTTTGATTTATATGTGTGTAAATGAAACTAGCACCAGGCCAATCTCCTCTGCGAGCTCTTTGGAATTAAGAATTAAGTTATGCGTAGGCTATAGGAGGATAAAAAGGAGACAGAATATTATTAGCCTGAGTTATCTCCTCGCATGGTGAAGCAATACGATGAAGGAAATGTTCTCTGTCAGCTATAGTGAATCTTCCGGCTGAACACATCAATCTGTTTTGGAGCCAAGATAAGCAGTCTTCTGTGCTCGCTGCAGAGGGGGAAACCTGAGATGCCTTGGAGGCCTGTATTTTTAAAGACATCTACTTTTTATTTGTCCTCTGTTTAAAAAACTGCTCAAATATTTCCTTGTTCTGGGGGACATCCAGGGCTCATAACAGCAGCAAAATGTTTCCAAGGGACAGCCTGTGTGTTTGAAGAGCTCCTCAGAGCTGCCTGAGTTTGATGAAAGGTGCTAGGATAAGTAAAACAACTTAAGTGCCTCTAATAATTACTGCAGTGATTGGGGCTTTATAAAATTAGAAGAGCAATACAGGAGATGGCAAAATGTAGCAATACTCACCCACTCTTGGATTTATTTTAAGCTCTTCTCTGATGACCTGGGGTACTGTGTGTATTAGCTCCTCTGGCCGGGAGTAGTGTGAAACTCATTTTGTTGATTGATAGGAATTAAACCCTAGAGCTCTACTTTCTGTTACATGATCCTAGCACAAAAGAAGCTTTTGAGGATCATTTTTTTCTGGAGGCTATTATAGATCTACAAAAATAACCATGTATTTTAAAAATAACACCAGGGACTTCATACTAATTTTAGTAACTAAATATCTGGTGCCGTCTATAAGATAATTATTCCACCATACACTTGTATCAAAATACCACAGTAAAAAAATGAAGTGAGGCTAATGAGGCTAATAGAGATTTTGTATTTTCTTCAGATATAATTTGATTTAAAAAAAACAAACTGTAAGTATATTTTGGAGAAAGAAACTCATTAGTATATAACTGACATGAATGGTAGTGAATTTAAGAGCCTTTTGCCACTTGATAGCCAGTTCAGATCCAGCCTCCGTTGTACGTGGTATTGGTACGTGATGTTATTATCACCATCAGTTAGGGATTGGGGGACTTTTGTGGAAACAGTTGTTGGTCTCACCTTGTCCTCTTAAAAGGCTTCTGACCACATCACTCTGTTTTGTTTCCTGTGTCTCTTTACTGATCACCTCAGGACTAAGTTACATGTTCACCTCTTGTTGGAGATCAGCTGCAGTAATGACCTCTTGAGACATTTTATTCCTAGATAAGTGGACAGTGGGTATAATTGATGTTGAAATTCTGCATTAAGTCTATACAGCTGCCAGCTCGGCAAGCTCCCCTGTTTACCAGCAGCTGCTAGAAAATGTGGACTTCCTAGAAGTGCAGAGGGACCAACAAGAGCCATCAGAGCTTGGGGAGCAGGACTTATGAGAAAAGATTGAAGGTGTTGGGGATGCTTAGGTTAAAGAGGAGGAAAGTAAAAGTTATGTGATTACAATCCAGTATGCAAGACTGAGCTAAAGAAAACAATTTGGTCTCTGTGTACATGGCAAACAGGACAAAAAGAAATAGATTAAAATCATAGATTGAAGAAATGAAGCAGGTTTCTGTAGCATCTTCATCTTGGAGACCCTGTTAGAAGGTGTATCAGGAATGGCCCAGGTATTGTCACTCCTGTCTCACAGCAGAGGGATGAAAATATCAGCCTCTCCAGCTTGTGACACTGTTTTATATAAATCTGTGGGGTTTTTTTTTAAATAGGTACAGGATTTTCATTTCCCATGTTTGTTTATTTTTAATCCCTGGATTTTTTTTTGGAAATTAGTCCAAAACTAAGGTAAATGGGGGCTTTCTTTATCAGTTTCCAAATTACTTCCTGCTTTCATTGCCTGTTGCTGTTTTCCTGGATAGAGTAAGGACTGAGCTTGCATGGCTCTAGACCTAAGGCAAGTGTCTTCTATTCCTCTGCCCTCCATAGGAGCTGAGAGCGCGTTCAGACTGGTTCCAGCTTGGTGAGCTGCTGAGCCCTGCTCTGCCTTCCAGCTGGATAACAGCGCAAGAGTTTTCAGACTGGTTTTGTGATGAACAACACAAATAGCATGGTACAGAGCTTTGCGGTTAATGTACTGTGAATTGCACAACTCACGTAGCCTTTTTCTTCTGAAGACTAATAAAAGGCAGGGTAAGCTGGGCTCTGCATATCACTTCCATCAGCGATCACCAGTATCTTCTATTTAGTCTAACAGAAATCTCTCTCATCTCTCTGTTGTGAAACAGAGGCAAGTGAGAGTAACATAATGTTAAAACTGAGACAAACTCATGGATATCCAATTCTCTTGTTTCAAAACATGAGTTTGGGGACTCAAATAAATAGAATAAAGACCCATGTTATTTTAAGATTGAATTCCTTTATTTGAAATAAATTCCTTAAAGGACATAGGAAATACTTTGGAAATCCCTTTGTAAGTTGTCTATCTTGTATCCAAAAATATTTTCACCGTTTTGGAAGACCTGAAAATCTGTGACTGTTTTTTCACACTAACTTTTTCAATATTTCTATATTGAAGTAGTAGCTTGCTTCATTTTATTCTATATTAATTGTATTCCAATAAATAATTGAAATTATTGATTGCCACATGCAGAGAAACTAGGATTTCAATTTAACACTGTGTTTTTAAGCATTCTATTCAACACTCAACATCTGCTTAATTTTAGATTATAAATCTGCAATTGAAAACAGTTTATATGAAGGAATCCCTCATTTATTGTCTGAAATATTTCCAAGGCAATTGTTCTTTTTTACAGGGTAGAGGAGGGGGTCCAGTTTTCTCTTACTGCCAACCATGCAGACCCATGCTGAGATTTCAAAGTCATATTGGATTCTTTCTGGTTCATCTAATGTCTCCAACATAAAGATTCTCCAGTGAGTTACTCATTTGAAGATTTAGGATTGCAGAGGTAGCCCTTCAGGCCAAGTTTAACATACAAAGAAAATGCACAGGTCTGGAAGAGAAGTTCCTTTTCCTGGCACTGTGCTGCTTTTCCAGCCCAGTAAGAGCTCAGTCATGCCTTCTTCAGTAGAGTCAGCAGATAAAGCTCAACCGGTGGAGACAAACCTGATGGAATAAAAGGGTCACTATTTTATTTTGAGCTCTTCCCAAACAGCAAAGCAAATGCCTCTACCCGGTTAAGGTCCGCTACCTTTTGGTTTTACTGGTCTGGCCTTTTTTGCTCCAGCCCTACCCTCCCATTTGCAGGCTGTTTCTCCTCACCACAGGCAGTGCATTCAGGCTGCAAGTTCAGAGCAGCCAGAAGGACGGCAGTCAGTGGAGTCCTTCTCCACAGCCCCCATCTTCCCAGGTCCACTGCACAAAAAACAGGCTGCTGTGGCCAAGCTGTAGCTCCACAGCCTTACCACACCTGGCTACCCTCTTTCTCACTGAGAAAGGAGGGACTGGAGGGTTCCTAAAATCCTATGAGCAGAGGTAGAAATGCCTGTGGTGGCGCTTCCCACCAAAGGCATGGCCGAGGCGGGCTGACCTGGAAACAGCAACCTCCTGTAAGGATGGTAACCCCATGCAGGAGCATCAGCTGAGCCTCCTCAAGTCATCCTGAGAGACTGACGGCACAGGGGTCTGAGCTTTGCTGAGGCATTGATAAAACCCCAGCTGTCTTCTCGGGGGAGCCTCAGATGCTGCTTGGCTCCCCGCCATGGGCTGGGGGCTGCTGATCTCTGGCTGTCCTGTGCAGCCACTCCCTGTGTCAAGGTATTTCTGTTAGCGATGTTGTAGGTAGTGTCTGACTGCATTTCCAAGAGGGCATTTGGGGATGGGAAGGATTCTGCTTGGAATTCTCCAAGTCTGGAGCAAACAGAAAAACAAAGCCCCTCACCATGCACACCACCACTGCTGGGATGCTAGGGCCACCATGACCGAGTGACACCAGGCAGTACCGGCAGGGTCTGGGGCCTGATCCCATCTCCTGAGCTGTCTCACGTAGAGCTGCGCTCCTGCACTCAGCTTTTTGAGCTGTGTCCAAGCCCTCGATCTGGGGATTAGATCAGCATTGTTCCTCCTTGCTAAATGGCTTTTGCACGTTGATTGTACCGGCATTTGCTGCCTGGAAGAAGAAGCTGAGGTGATGGAGAAAAGGCAAAAACTTGTGAACTGGATATATCCTGCACCCGCTCGCTGGTGGGGGAGCCAGTGGTCACCACAGCCTGCTATAAATTTTATGCAGAGCATCATTTTCTCCATCCTCTTCCTCAATGGCTCTCTGACAAGTGGTTTGTGTCTTTGCAGCGCACTTCAGCAGTGCTGCCCTCTCTAGCCTTTTCCATGCTAGTGCCGATTTAAAGCTGTTGCGTGCTCCTTGTGGGCTTTTTAACCATCAGATTTGTGGCTCCGCAGTATTCCGAGAGGTCCAGGCAGGAGCGACCTGGAGAATTCTGTGGAGGAGGCAGGTTTGTGCTAATGTGAGCAGTAATTCAGAGGAGCTAAAATTAGCAAACAGAGACCTTTTGTGGGAGCGACGCGCTGGCAGCGGAGCCAGCACCGGCCGCGTGCGGTTCCCTCCTGAAGCTGTCAGCAGCCGTCAGCAGAATATGCAGTGGTTCAGCCAATCCTAACTTTTCTTTTCGGTGATCTCTTTCCTACGGTTTTTGCAGAGGCTGTAAAATGTTTTTTTGTCTCATTCCAGTATGGGTGCTTGTGTTCCTCATCAGTAATTCCAGTACGTGCTACATCCCTTTCACTCTTAGAAATTATTATAATTTGGAAGCGTCTTATGCCACCCTCTTCATGGATGTCATTAGAAGCAGGAAAACTACTGCTGTGCTTTGCAGTCTGCTTTGTAATGGGAATATTGTCAAAGGTATCTTAATATCAATGGAAAGCTCTTCTGAACTTCCATGGAGAATGGATGAGACTTTTACTGTGTGCCAATATGGAGCAAATAATGGGAGACACAGAAGTTGAGTTGTCTCAGTCTAGACTGCCTGGTCCTTATCCTTATTGGATGGATGGAGGTGTCGTGGATGCTGCTCCACAGTCTGCATTTCCCAGTGCACAGCTTGGGTAGGACTGAAGTTGTGTTTTCAGGAATATATTTTTAGCCTTGTCTCAAATGATAAAAAAGCTTATGCAATTGTGCTGTCAGCCACTGTTTAAACCAAATCTGTCAGAGAAGACTCAAGAATATTAAATTCCTACAAATTTAATGAGAATAGACAGCTACGTCAAGGAAAGAGACCTAATTAGTGTCCACAGAGAGGGAAAGGCGGTCTGAACTCACCCCTTTTTAGAGAGTGGAGGTAGAGGGGACATCTCCAGAGCATATAAGAGGCAAATTTGTTATTAAACATTAGAGAATCAATGTGCAAACCACTACTAAATGTTTGGCAGTTCCCATGATCATGAAAGTGCAGGCTAGTTTATGGTATTAGAAAATTGTAACATACTAAAATAGAACAATGACCAATTCATGGTAACATGTGGTATTGAGCAGGCTGATGCTCTTATAGCATGGAAAGTATGGGTTGGGACTGACAAAATTTGTCTCGGAGGTTGGGATGCTCAATTCCCTGCTGTTTGCAAAGGGAATTCGTATCCAAGTTTGGTAGGCAGTTGTAAATCTCATCAATGGTTTCTTCTCGTTTTCCACAAGGTGCTCCTAACCAAGTCAGTCTGTGGTATTTTATGTTTTCCTTCTGGATGCTGGCGCTGCTGCAGAGCTCCCTGTGGATCCTGTAACGCTGTGTGCAGCAAAATGTAATTGTAACTTTGTGCTGTGAGGCTGTTGGGCTACTTAGAATAAGGAAAAAAAAAAAAGAGAGGGAAATACCTTAAAACAAAATAAAATAATAAATAAGAAAATTAATTCTAGAATCACTCCTTCCCCCCCTCTAAGAATAAACAGAAAAGTGTAACTCAAACATGCCTTTGCCTTGGCAGATATTGTCTGGTCTGCAACACGTGCCACAGTGTATTTTTCTGCTATTAACAAGGGAGCATTGGTTTCCCTGCTTGTGTACACAGAGCTTTATTTTATGTCTAAGTTTAAAGAGAAACCTTAATCTCTGGGGAATTTTCCAGCAATGTAATATTTTAGGAAGTACCTTTGTGGTGCCCCACCAAAAAGCCAAAGCACCAAAACAGCTTTCCCACGCCCTGCACCTGCATTCAGGGAAATATCCTGCCCCTCTTCCACATGCCCCAACTACAGTGCAAACGAGAAGGTAGGGACCTGCTGTAGGCTCAATGCAATATTTACAAGGGACATCTTTGCTGAATGGTCCTTTTGATTAAAGTCATTGAATAGATATTGTAGTAGAGTGGCTTTGTATCATAATTTCATCTCTCTCTGAAAATTGTAACAGCAGCAGCAGTTCATCTCCATCCAAATTCAGGCTGCTTCCATACGCCTTTCCTGTGCGCTGCTCAAGTGTGTATGTGATGTTCATGTGATGTAGCTCTCCTCTATCACCCTGTTTCCCATGGGAATGAAAAAAGAATTAACAATCTCTAATATCTATGCAGTGATAGTAGCACTTAGTCTTTTGCTAGAAGGGTGAGTTAAGTTTGCTTGTTAATTTATTTATTTGAGCATCTGGCAAGCCAGATGCTTGTGCTATTGATGTTGTCATCGAGGATCAAAAAATTGTTACTTTTTGAAATTTAGTTTGAAAGAATTACTCATTAAAAATCTTCACTTGGCAAAATTCAAGCCTTCTTCCTCCCCCAGTCCTAAACCAGGATCCAGCATCCAAGCAGTTATTGAAGGTATCCATTTAAGGAATACAAATAATAAGGATACCAACACAGCATTAACATGGGTGGGATCCTTAGCAGGAACTTTATGGCACGTTAAAGTACACATTGTACCCACACATGGGGCTGTGATGCTTTGGAACTCCAGGGAGTGATGTCAAATTTTCTCTGCAGGTTAACATTCTGCAAAGCACAGTAAATGGCTTTGGTGATCCTCAGGGAGGATCAGCAAAATGCTTTGTTTCAGGTCAAGAATGAATGCTGTGTTCTGAAGTGCTGTTACACATTATTAAGCAGCTCCATGGCAAACATCACATCCCACTAGGAACAAAAGTTTTTTCCCTTAGAAAATTCCAAATGGGCTTCCTGTACACGTGTCATCTACTGTGCACTTATACTTTGTATGTCACATGAAAAAAGCATGTCATCAGTAATAGTGAATGGAGACTTCTGTATGCCATATTTTCAAATATTCTGTAAATTAGTATAAACTATACCTCTAAAATAGTTTCCTACCGTTCCTTTTTATTTGCGTGTTAATTTAATGCTGGTGAAAGATTAGGTGCAAGGAAGTTAGGCTTAATTGTACTGATTACTATTCTTTCTTGACCAAGTACCAAGAGCATCCCTGGCTGGGATGATTTAATAGGTCTCTTCTATCTCAACCTTCTATGATGCAGCAGTTGACCATTCTAGAGACCAAAGTCCAATATGCTAATGCAGCAATGCAAATGCTTCCTTCCATTGTTTTTCTATTGTGAGTCAGTCCTAATTGGAGACTAAAATTGCATTTCCTTCTCAGTAGCCTTAGCAGCTCTGCTTTAGACCAACAACTAGGGACTGTGTTTATTAGCAGCCCTGCTTGTGGCTTTTGTGATCTTTGTAGACGATAGTCAGATGGGAGCCTCAGGTTTCATTTCGGCCACCCATTTGGGCCACATTTGCCCTAAAGTAGGTGCGATCCTGCAAAATCAGAGAAGACACACAGTTAAAGCTTCCTGAATTCTAGTTCTGGGCTCAACTCTGAGTTCTCGTCTCCCTTTGTTTAACTGTATAATATGAATTTAACAGTCCGTAAAGGAGACACCTCACAAAGGTTTGTGAAACCAAATTAGCTGATATTTTTACATCTTGAGGATGGAAAACCCAAGGTGGTTTTATAATAGTTATGTTGCATGAGCTGGAAATACAGGTCCCTTTAATAGTACGTGTGGACTAGACCTCTCATTTCTGGGAAGCAGGGTCTTTAAAGTTGCATTTCTCAATACTATCTTGGGAGCGCTGCATAAGAAATTGGCCGTGTACTCTGTCACCTCCTGACCTGAGAAAAAGCTCTTGATAAAAGCGTCTCATTACAAATGTACCATTTTGCCATGCAGTGAGTCTAGGGAGTAGAAGAAGAACTTACAGAAGAACTGTAATTCCAAAACACAACCCAAATTAAAAACAGGTACCTGATAAACTGGTGAGTGATCTTATGCATAAGAGAAATGGCTGGAAATGTTGCCTTGTTAATAAACTGTTAGTCTAAGAATTAATCAAATAGGCAATATGTTCTTTTTCTTTAGGACCTCTTTTTCCTCCATTCTCAAGACAGGACTGAACTCTTACAATGCTGATTAATCACATCCAATTTTGTGGTTATGTCCTCTTATTTCTCCATTCTTCTGTTTCTACAACATTTATAATTTAGTTCAGAAACTGTATCTGGAGAAGCAAACATCTCCGGGTTCACAGATTAATTTAGATCTTGCTTCCCACCGGAGATTTGTGGGTAGGACCTGCGATTCCATTCCAAAATCTAATTAAAAAGCAGGTACATAGGAAAGTAGCAGACAATCTTACCCATAGGAAGAATGTCTGGAAGCTCTGCTTTGTTAATGAACTGTTAGACTAGGAATCAAATACACCAGCAACATGTGCGGGTTTTTCGGGTTTCTTTCTTCTCTGTTCACAAGGCAGAACTCAACTGTTATATCATTCCATACTTACCAGGCTTCCTGGAAATCTCAGTTTCTCCTTAATTTCCCAAACAGCTACCCCAATGATTTTGCGGTGTCAGATGGTATATGGTAAGTGACAGGAAAATAGGATCAGCTAAAAAGGTTTCCTGCTATTTTCATTTAGGAATGAATTCTGTAGGACATTTCATCTCTCTAATTTTATGGACTGTTAAATTGCATTTGTAGTGTATTAGCATCGGCAGCATTTTTCTGATGAATTGTTGGGCACTACTAATTATATGAATAAGGCAGACATTTTTGTTAGGTAAAATCAACTCAATACCTTTGAGAAAGAGGCCACTTGAGGATCCACCTGCTTTAAGTTTGATGCTAGGTTTAGAAATATTTGCCTTAGTGAATAAGATGCTAATTGTCCTCAGGCTAAAATATATATATTATACATTTTGTATGTTCCCAGTGGCACTTGGAAAATTAAAGCAGACATGTTTGAATAAGGTACAGAAATGAGCAATATAAATCAAATAAATCTATCGGATACAATACCAGTGCAAAGTTGTTTTAATCTCCATTTCTGGAATTTTAAAATTGGTGACAAGTCAGTGTTTCCAGAAGCTGAAGTCCATCTTGCCAATATTGTGCTCAGTTTGCCCACTTCGATGTAATTCAGTTATAATTGTTTTTACAAATGAAAACACATTTTTGCTTTTTTTTGTGGGAGGACAAAAATGCACAAAAGAACTTTAACTGTGTTCATGCTGCCTTGAAAACATGCCAGAAGTCAGATGTGTAATTAGGGATTCTGTTAAAAGTCTAATTCCTGCACCTGTGAACATTTTTTGGCACATAGCCTTCTAAGTCCTTGCTTTTCTTCTCGTGTTTCTCATTTTCTTGGCCAAGAATTAAGTTCCTTTTCAAAGGAAATTGTCAAAGATCTTCTGGGGTGTATTTTGTTCTTTGTCTAAGTCCGATACAAAGAGGCAGTTCCCTCTGCTTTTGTTGTTAAGCGAAATACTCTAAAGCATAATATTAGACCCTGTTTTATTTAACACGTAATTGCTCATAGCAAAGCTCTTTAAAATCCTTCAGGATGAAAGATGATACAATAGGTTATGACAGTATTCTTATAATGTATGTTTGTTCTTCCAATGCTGAAAGTAATGTACAGGGCACTTTGTTTTGCCTCACATAGATTCAAATACTGGTCAAGTTCTAACAAATCTAATGATAAACTATTTTAGTTAGATGGGGCAGAGAGAAGTGCAAAGAAGTCATTATCACCTGATGATGGATTTTTTTTTAGGATTTTTTTTGGTGGATTATAAAGTAGTTGTAAACAAATTAATATGTCAGGTAATTTTATGAGTGGGTCTGAATCAATTTATCACACTGTTAGTTCTTCGTACCTTTGATAGGTGCCTCCTGTGAATATCACAGGATTCATCTGTTGGTTATTCCAGGCTACAGATGACTTCAAAAAAATACGAACTTACTGGAAATATATATATCTGTTCTGCAAACAGAATCAAGCAAAAAATGTATCTCAAAATAACAGACTAGAGAGAATCTGTCTAGAAGCCATTCACTGAGCCTAGGACTTTTCCACAACTCTCTTACATCTTATGATACAATGAAGATGTTTATTCATTATGTAAATCACTGGGGCCATAAGAAGGAAATCATCAAGGTGGAAATGCGCATTCACCGTATCTGCTCTTAACCACAAATGAAAGAAGGATATCAATACTTTTTTACGCTAACATGTTAAGTTACTAAAATAAACTTGGAAATTGATGCAAAAGGTCAACCAAAGCAGGAAAAGGCCTGCTTGGCCTGCAGGCTTCTGCTTCCCATGTCCTGTACTAGTTCTTGTTTAAGTACTGTGATCTTCCTCCAGCAAAGCAGTCAACTGCATGCATAAGTCTATCCATATCAGCAAGTGTAAACATGTGCTTCATGCACCATCTTAATTGTTTAATCAAGCTGCCTATATTGTGAGGCACAGCCATACAAAGAGAGGAGGCAGGTGGGAGATATTTTTATCAGACAGTCCATAGGATTAAAGAAGCATGGTCATTGAACATTGCTGGCCTTTAAAAACCCACTATAAGGGTATGACTGCATCCAAGCAGTATCCCCACAATGTGATAATTCAGGCAGCAGCCACTGTCATAAGCTCAGACTCAGTTTTACCTCTTTATCTTCTGATATCAACAACCTGTGTGAGCTTACTTGATGGAAATAAATCATTGCTAATGATTTTAGGAAAGCTTATCTCAAAGAGCATTGAAACAGTTATTCAAGTTTAGAGTCAGTAATTACAGAAAATGCAGCAATAGTCATGTCTTTTTAGAGTCGTTAGTTTTGCGGGTGATTTCAACATTGTACTATGAATTGTTATAGTGTCACTCTCCTAAGAGAGCAGTACAGTATTATTATTATTATTTTCAAGTGATAGGAAAAAGTCTGAGTCTATCTGAGCTGTTTTTTGTACTGTTTGTAAAGCATGTCATAGCAACAGGGATTTTCATCTGTTTTCCTTAGTTTTATATGATAAAGCACTTAAAATTATGTATTAAGCTAGTACTCCTGTGAGTTCTAGATCAAATCCAAAATAATTGTAGTTTTGCAATCTTTTCCACTATAGGCTTCTGGTACTAGTCTGATTATGCTGTAGTCCATGTTTTCAGTCCACACATTAAAAAAGGAGCAAAAGCCTTGATTATAATTGGAGACTTATATATTTGGCCAGGTACTTGCCTGGTCCTAATCGACAGCCTGAATTGTACAGCACGGTCATAAAAATGAATAATTCAGAGCATTGACAAACATTTTATCTGCAGGTTTGCTAGCAAAATTAAAAGCAATGAAATAGTTAACAATCCTGGTATTCAGGTAGTCAGAATTGGCTTTTTAGTTAACACCCTGGTAAGATGGAGGGTGCAAGTTCACCATTCTCCTAGTCTCATTGTTTCTTTCCACTGGCTGCAGACTCAGCAAGACAAATGTGCATTAGTTTATATTGTCAAGGCTATCTTTGCAAGCAGATGGGCTGGAAATCTAATTAAAAAAACCAAAAGCTTTGATTCCGGCAAAAAATAGCAAAATCTGTGGGACGACCCTAAATCCTCTGAATTAAATGGATGTTCTATGTCAATGCAGTTCTATTGTCCCACTTTATAAATAAAATATGAAGGGCTCTACTTTCACATAGACCCATAAATGTGCTCATTTATGAGTTTAATAAAGCATGTGTATTCAGTGCAATTAGATAAGCATATGTATGGAGCAATAAATGCTCCCTATATAAAATCAGCACATGTGTAACAGAGAATATAGACCAGCACAGATAAATAAAAGCATGCTTAGATTATTAAGTGATCTGTCTTAAGCTTTTGTGAATTAACCATGAAGTGGCCATGACTATTTGCAATTTGTAATTCTCCTGCAATTACGTATCCTACCTGTGTCTGAAAATGTGGTAAGTATAATACATTCTTTGGAAGAGTGCATTAGCCTCAATGAAGAAAAATACTGTAACACCCATTTTACAGATGAAAAAAAAAAAGGAGGTAGAGTTGAGCTATAACACAGAAACACAAGAAGGAGGCAATCAACGCAGCTAGGGTTGCCTGACTCAGTCTCATCCCCTGGACTGCAGTGATCCAGATTTAAAAAATGAATAAATTGTGAAGCTATAAATTGAAAGGAAGCCACTTACAGTTATTTCTGGTATCTCAGTATCAGAGAGTTATACATACAAGGCTTTTCTTATACCAGGTGATGTGCCCAATGTGAGCATTGGCTAGAGGTTTGCAGAGCAACTGTGAAATGCTTTCTGTTGTTTCTCCCCAGTTGTTGGCTGGGAGGGGTGACTATGGTGGTTCATCTTGCTATAAAAACCTGCCATTTCTATGCAGGATGTTATATTGCATTAGTTTAACTCACAGGTAGGAAGCCCTTTAGTGTGGTGGAGTAGATGTGGCATGTGACATGTCTTTGATGAGTCTCTTCCAGATAAAATGAGCCACTCAGTATTAGGACAAATATCCTTAGGTGTAGCTCTCCATTAATCTTCTCTGTGATTTCTATTACCATGGGTTGGCTGACATCTACAGAAAATTCTAAGAGTTTTCTGACTAGCAGATTCCTGGCATTCCTGTCCTGGCATACATTCATTTGTCAATATAATTTTCAGGTCTGGCAGCAGGAAAAGCACCACCTGGGGTATGCAGTTCCTGATATGAATCGGATGATGCACGTTCACATGTGGCACTTGTAGATGGACTTGCCTGTGAAGTTTTATTGTGCTTTTGATAGAGCAGCAATATAGCTAATAGGGGAAAGGGAGCAGGCAGTTGAAACCAGGCAATTACTTTTCAGAGCATTTATCTGAACCTGGTTTAGTCGATGAAACAGGTGTTCTGGGTTTTTCCAATTAGTGGTGATTGATGGGAAGAGTTGCTGATGAAGAACTGAAATTATTAGCGGTTGTGATGGGAGTTCAGGTTCATAAGGGAAGCAACCTTAAAACTGTGTTGGCATGACACCAGAATGTGAGTTCCCATCAGGGTGGGAAAGTGCCTTCGCATGACGGACTGTAAGCCTGAGGGAACCACACACAGGCATCTAAGGAGCTTAATCTCCTACAAAGGTGAGAGCATCTGAGGCTGGAGAAAAACCTCAAGTGCTCTTGGGAAGACAGGCAGAGCATTAGCTCAGAGACTCTGTCGAGGTGTGCATGGTTACTGCCAATTTTTAGTTCCATTTTTCAAGTGTTGGATTCATCTTTGCCCTCCAGAAGCTTTTTGGATCCAGCTTTCTCACTCAGGGAGTCAACGGTACTTTTTGGTTCTTCTATTCCCTGTGAAATACTGAGTTATTGACTTGTTTGTGCTCAGTGATTTTGATCTATCACACATTTATGTCTCCATACAAATAGTAAGGAATACCTCACTTCAAGTAGCTTCGTTGGCAAGTCTTAGTCCCCCTTGCTAGACAGAGTAGGAGAGGGTGGCCTTGCTAGGAGACAGATTCAGAAAAATTGGCCGTGAGCTAGATGTTTTGAAACTGCATTGTGAACAGCACATCAGTATCACTGTCTCTTGAGGACAGTGGAGAAAAAGGACTTTTTCTCCTCTCAATGCCATTGTGGTAGTTATTTGAAAGAATGAATAAAATCCGCTGTGTAAGGAAATACACAAAAATTGCTTTTACAAGTGTATCTTATGACATAGGTTGATTCTGTAGCTTCAGAGCAAGCCCTTCTGGATGTAATACCACTGGCAGTCCTTCACCCAGCCTGGCATGGCAGGAAGTATCTAGCTGATAACAACTATTTTGGGTAAATCATTGTGCCTACAAAGACCCACTTTGTTTCTATACGGGTGGAGCTCAAAAACAAATGAGAACCCCTGATGTATTAGTCATGGTCAGTCCCCATTGTCCAACCTGGGGAAAACGTAGGCATCAGTTTTTAAATCTTACTTTTCTAAAGAGAACTCAAATTCTCACGTAGTGTCTTAGCAAAAGAGACTCATTGCAGGGACCGCAGAGCGTTTCTGGGGTGTAGCACTCAACCTTTCCTCCTAACAGATGCACTTGACTCCAGTGTGTGCCCTTAAATAAAACAAGTGTGTGGACTCTGGCCAAAATCTTGTAAGCCTCAAAGAATGGTTATATCACTTCTGCTCAGGAGATAGAAAGTGCAAAGCAAATCTCATGCTGAACGCTGCACTGCAAATTGGCAGAAGCCAAGTTACTTATTTGTGGAAGAATCTGCTATTTTGAAGTACAGATTTTTAAATGAGGAAAAATCCAGAAATTTTAGAAATTTCTCACCAAAGATATCTCTAAAATACTATGTCTATCAATATATTTTGCTTTCGTAAAAGGTTTTGTTCTTTTTTTAATGTTGTTTGATCAATAAAAAAAAAGGAACAAAACAAAGACATTTAATCTGAATAGGCCTAAACAGAATATTTTGCTATTATAAAAGCCTTTTTTCGGTTTTTCTTTCAGTGCACACTTTCATGAGAACCCACACTCATCCTGAAACATCTTATTTTGAATTAATGTGTAATTTCTCATCTTCTCTCCTTAGTTCCTTATTTTAATTACAGCCCTTCTGTACATGGATGTACATTGCTCTCCTGTAGTGCCAGGAGTGGCGCATGAGAACTCATGAGTGCTTACTGCAAGAAATGGCAATACTACTTAGAAAAAGTGATTTTAGCATCTTGTAAGAGTTTTTTTCCTATCCTCATCTGTGAGCCCAACTGAGCCCTGGGCTAGTCCCAGAGTGGTTATACCTGCTTACATCAGGACTGAATTTGGCACGGTATCTGCCTCTGGACATATATTGGATTTCATCAGGTGCTGCTGTCTGTTGTCTAAACCTACATTAATCACTCTTTGTATGAGCTGAACACGTTTGAAGGCTTATTTATGCTATAAAAGGTCTTTCCACTATGGGTAACTCTGCCTCCCGCAACGCATTTCAACAAAATGTATGTATTTGCAATCTGGAGACTTTCCATTCTGGATTGACTGTGTTTTACTCTGATGACTGGAATTCCTGGAGCTGTTCACTGCGCTCCATTCACTCACTTTTTAAGTCACTATGCTTTGAACTGATAAATCAGGATCCTGGATCGAGGAGCCCCAAGCAGGTATTGGCAGATGAAATTCTGGCAGTGTTGCCTGTAGACTAAACTTTATAGTAACTGAATGTGAAATGGACTTCATGGTCTCCTTGCTTGAACTATGAAAAATGCTGAAGTTCAAGCAAAAAGATATATTTATTTTTTAAATCTTAGTAGTTTGGCTGTGCTAAGCACAGCCTTATGTATTTATTTCTCACCTGGAATCCAATGGATTTAGATCTTCAAACATATTCTTAATAGCCTCTGCTCATCCAAACCTTTTCAAGAATGGTGTGTTTATATTTCAATACAACTCTAATATTTATTTTTTCCAGCAAATGTCAATAACATATAATTTTCATTTAGTAAAGCGTTTTTGTTTTGTTTCTGCTAAATCATCTCAAATACAAGACTTCAAATGCTCAAGAGATAGCTGAATGGTACTTAACTGTTCAAATATCTCTTTGTTGTAGTAACAAATCTTTAAATGTAGCCCTGCTTCAACAAAAACAAAGCCCTGATTAATTTCATATTTATCTCAGCAGCTGTTTCAAGGAAAACCTGCCAGATATTGATCCAAATATAGTAGATGTGCAACAACAAGAGGGGAAGAGGGTATATGAAGGCATCATTTACCAGCACAAACTTAATAGGAATGTGAAAAATTATAATATTCGTCCTCCAGATTTGGCTTTAACAGCTGCAATCATGCATTCTTGGACACAGCTGTGTTTTATATCTTTACTATTTGAATGAAGACAGGAAGCTTCTCAAATAGTGTTTATTTGCTCAATTAAATAGGAGGACGAATGCCTGCAGAGCTCTGGGTCCCAGTTCTGGTCCGAGGTGTAATGAATGTAGATCAGGATTTTTACCTAGGTAGAAGACAGCACAACAGAACCCTGTTGAATCCTGACAGATACCATCTGAGATCTGCATCTCTCAAAACAACTCTCAGGAGCTCACAGGATCGTGGTTACATACTGGGAAAAGGTTTTCTTACACCTAGCTGGTGTCTGAGTTCTTCCTAGCTTACATCATTTTACAACAGAATTGCTTTGACTTCAGAGCCATTTTTCTTAGAGTTAAAATTGAATACCAAAATAAGTTAGTTGCTTGAGAATAGCAGGAGCACCCGTTCTGGCACTAGTTTGCTTCTGCCAAAAATATTTGGATTTTTTTTCTGTCTTTCTGTTCCCTCCTGTTGACATGGGGCCAGAGGCGGGGGTTGAATGTGGACATTGTGCAGCCCACGCATCTGCATTCTTGTGCCATTCGCAATCACACCTCATGTCCCCTAGGAGCAGTGGCTGGAAACCAGAGACAGGAGGTTTGTCTCTGACCGGACCTCACTGGCTCCAAGTCTTTTTACAACATGTCACTGAAATTTCTCTAGATCACTGCTTTATGTCCAGCTCCAGCCACCGTGAAACTGGCTTAGATTTCTTTCTTTCTCTTTCTAAAAAAGAAAAGTGAGAATGAGTGATTCCTTTAAAGCGCTGAAAGAGAAGAAACAAATTTAGGTCACAGTAAGGAAGAAAGGTTTAATTGGAAATGGAGGCTGGATGACTGTTTCTCCTCTCATTACAAAAAAGCATTGTGAAACCAAGTTAGAAAACATAAGAAGGAAAATCTAGGATAAAATCTGTCTACCTACAGTCTTTTAGGCAGCGGAAGTTCTCTGGTGGGAACTTTCAGTGAATTGTTATTCCAGAGTAATGGTGCTCTTGGATATGCCTCACTAACTTTCTCCTCTGGTCATGATACACCAGCACATGATGGAGATGTGAGAATAAGCAGCCACAGGTGTCCTGGGACCTTTGAGAAGACTACCTGCCCCATCACACTCAACAGCCACAGCCACTAGGGTATGTTGGTAACAACTCAGACTGATGGTGTAGTTCAGGAACATACCTGGTAATTAGGATAATGACCAAGATACATTTTGCTGAGAAGTTAAAATGGAGTAAAATATTTTAATAAATAATTCAAGAGTGCTTGATAAACAGGTCCATTAGAAAGGACTTTATCTGGTCTTCTAAATGTATTGGAAAGTATATTATGAATATGGATGACTGACTATTTCTAATGAAGGATGATCTTTGGGTTCAACATAGTAATGTAGAACCGAAATATGAAAGTCAGCAAGTGATGCTGATTATAAACCTCCCCATCTAGCTTCATTTTCAAGCTGAATAAACAAGCCACAGACAAGATGAATAAAATATTGCAATAGATAAAAACTATTAACACTTAAGTTACTGAAATGGTCCTTGGCACATTTTGATATGGAAACTAGGCAGGGGAGTTAGTTTGGCCTCAATATGAAATGAGGCCTTTGGGATAACAGTCCGTGCTTGGAGGCTTTCACATACCTATTTTTCTCTTTTTCCTCTCCCTTTCCACCCTCAGCTTGTGAATCAATTGGCTGACTACAGCCACATTTGTCAAAGGAATGGTGAGCTTAAAAATAATTAAGTTCCTGCAGATTTTGTGCTTACAAATTGATGCTTGTAGAGCTACTTGTTATGCTGAGAGTGTCTCCTGACAAGGTTACACTGACCCTCCTTAAAGGAGATCTTGCTTTCACTGTTAACAAATCATGTTTTGAATGAGATGCCATACATGTCAGATCTGTGCTTGCAGTGGTCCAACAGGCGTGCTAAATGTGCTTCTTTGTCATTAACTCATGCCTGCAAAACGGGAATGGAGATATTATGTTATTTCAGCTAATCAGGTGCTGAAGCTTCTAAATGCCAGAAACTTTGGCCAAACCGTAAGGATGAAAAATACACATAATCAATGATAGGTATTTGAAAGATTAATCAGAAAGCATGAAGTCCTTAAACTCATTTGGTACCCAGCAAGCCAGCTCTTGCCAAAAAAAATACAATTTAGAATGTGCCTGAATTAAAGAGGAAATTTGAGAAAATAACCTTATGAAAGTACCCTAGAAACCAAAATAGAGGCATTTATTTTTACAAAATTATCACATCTGCTTCTGAGTTTCAATTTTATGCTGCTTTTCTTTTTTTTTTGAAAAAAATCCAGATAGTAAGTATTGTTTTCACGAATATTCTAAGGTATTTTTATTAAACTTAGAAGCTGGTCTTTGTCTTTGCTTAGAAGCACTGTGGCAACTGAAATGACATATCAACTATCAAATATTTTGTGCTCACCGTTGCAAATCTAGTCCAGATGAGCACAGCCAAAAGGCTGATGGATTGTCCAAATACCTTGATCTGAGTGTTTTCTCCAGTTTCTGGTCAAATATCAATACCGGAAAAACATAAGCACCACAATCAACATTAATTGCCATCCTAAAATGATTACTTGTGCATAATAGATATGTGGATTGATGCAGTGTCTTGGGAGTCCAGGGTAAGGCATGTCTTGCTCAGACAGTGTGGAGGAAGCTTGATTGCTACTGATGCTTTTCCCAATCAATTGCTAAACTGGGATGGGTTTGATCTGTTGCTTTTAAACAGTAAATTTAATAAGCATGGCTAGGCTATTCAAAAGGAACCTAGGGTCATTTCCTCAATACATGTTGAGGTAACTGAAGAAAAATGACTGACTGTCAAAGATGACAAATGTTCACAAATTGCTCTGACTCACCAGAGTTTACGGGTGCTTCATTATGTCTACACAAGGCCAACTTTTTTAGGACCCTGTCAATCGCTGTAAGTATTTGGATATTGCAACTTAAATTTTGACTCTTTTTAGGTTTTTTTAACTAAATTGCTTATGGGGTGTCCCCACATTTATGTAAACTTTTGTACTTTCACATACGTGTTCAGCTGTGTTTCTGCAGACTGTTATCACACATTATTTTTAATTCTTTGGATTTGCATCTATAGTTTCCTGAAGAGTAATTTTTGGGAAGTCATTCTAGAGAGCTGAAGACTGTAGTATGAGTATAGGTACCTGGAGACCTCCATAAAGGCAGACTCCTTAGACAAACACAGCATGGCAGATGGTCCCTGCCCTGAAGAGCTTACAATCTAAATAATTTTCTTATCTCCCTCTTCTTTCTCTGCAATATTAGTATTTGATTAGTATCCAGCTGCCTGCTTGTATAGTGTAAGTGCTCTCAAAGGCATGCCTCTCCACAGCAAGCTCTGCAACTGAAAGGAGAAATAATGAGCAGACAGCTTTCTGGCTTGCAATGTTTTAAACACTATTAAAGAATAGTTTTTGACAAGCAGGTTTAGAAATCAGGTGCTAATTTTGCGCAAAGAGTCAGAGGAGGGCCTGTGGAATTACCACTGTGCTGAAGAGATCAAATTCTGTAGGTGAGACTACAGACCCACAGGTTTTGTTACAGGTTAGTTCTCATTAAAGAAAAAATTGCAAGCAGAGCCACTTCTACAAGACTGTGAGAGACATCCATATGCACATTATCTGCACCACATTTGAAAAGGGGTACCCATCTTTTCACTTACTTTATTTCGTACAAGAATTTACATGTCTATATGACCAGTCAAGGGGAGACCTTGTTGTGGCCTTTCAGTATTTAAAGGGGGCCTACAGGAAAGATGGGGACAAATGTTTTAGCAGGGCCTGTTGTGATAGGAGGAGGGGTAATGGCTTTAAACTAAAAGAGGGAAGATTTAGACTAAATATAAGTAGGAATTTTTTTACAGTGAAACACTGGAACAGGTTGCCCATCCCTGGAAACATTCAAGGTCAGGTTGGCTGGGTTCTGATCTAGTTGAAGATGTCCTTGCTCGTTGCAGGGCGGTTGGACTGGGTCTCTTTTAAAGGTCCCTTCCAACCCAAACTATTCTATGATTCTGTGATTCAAGTATGAAAATCCTCTTCATAATTAAGAGCGTTGTATTGAGTTTTGTATTGTTAGTGAAATAGTTGTTACTTGTTGATGTGTTTTGAACTTAAGAAATCTATGAATATTCTTCTTTTCCCCTTCTCCACCCCTGTTTCATACTTGAAAATATAATAAGCTTGTTGAAAATTTGATCTAGTTGCAAGGGGTGTGGATAGTGCTGGTAGGGAATGACTGCCTTTTGCCCCTCACAGGATAAGAATCAGGAAGCATCCTGACCCCTACTCATGGGCTGAAGTCCCAGCCTGGCCCACGGGGTCTGTGACTGTTCTGTGTCCACGAGAAAAAGCTGGGGGATCGTTACCCTTTCTTTTTCCCCTGGAAAGATACTGTGAAGTCTCAAAACCACTAAAAGTAGGGATTTAGTGTGTTGTGGAGCATTTTTCACACATGCATGCTTAGACATGGTGTGCTCATGGAAATGGGTGGCAGTACCATCTGCTCCTTCCACTGCTTCTCTGCACCTCCAAGGTCTGGGGAGGCTATAAACCTTCAGTAAACACAGGGCCCAGCCCAGAGTTACATCTCTTGGTTCCCTATCCGGAATATCTGTCTTACTACAGGCTGAACTTCCAGTCATGCTGGTATGTTATCATGGGTGTCAGCATGATATCACATTACCTATGCTGTAATTTGGGCATAGGGTCAAATTTTGGGGCCTTTTGGGTCTAAGACTTTAGCTGAGGTTCATAAAGAGAAGACTTCAGTCCCTCAAGATATTCCTGTTATGCTTACAGAAACAGGTTTTTCTGTTGTTCATCACTAAGTATTAAATTAAGTTATTGTTTTGGATCAGATTTGGTAATTTGTCGGGTTGGCAGGAGCCATGGGGAGCTTGAATGAAGTTAATATTGGTTACGCCTTGCTGTGGTTGCAGTGTGATGTTAATTATGTATTTATATGAGAAAAGACAGATTGTACTTAGGTACAAACTTGTACTTACCTGTTACTATGTCTGCTGCTAGGGCTCTCCGTGTTGCCTGTATAGCTCCTGGGTTTCTGTCAAGTGTTTGAAGAAAAACTTGGAAAAGTCAGTTCAGTGTAACAGGGATCAGTGACTTGGCAGAAGTTACCGAGGACTCCATAAAGCTTTGCAATAAGAAAAAAAACAAAACACAAGCCCCCTTCTATTAATCCCTTTCTGATTTGGTTCTTTGTCTCAGCTCTCGTTCCAAAGGGCAAGAGGTAATAGCACCACCACCAAAGCTTCTTTTGCAGCCTTTTTTGGCATTAGTTATGGAAGGATCAGATGTCTGACCTTTCAGCAGTAGGTAATAGGAGAATGAAAAGATCTATATTCGTGACACTGTTTGGAAGTGCCTGGTCTCCTTAGTTTTTCTTTGCACTGACTGTTGTATGCTGTGTGCTCTGGGTGTGCCAGTGATGTTAAGGCAGAGGACCAAGCTTGTTGGCTTTGTCTGCTCCTTACTGGCACTAAGTTGAGACAGTTCAAGCCAGTGAACTCTTTTAACATGGCAAAATCCCCTTTGCCATTGGGTGGTCCATCTGTGCACAAGTCTTCCTAGATACTGGTAAGGTCACCAAAGGCTTTTATTTTTAAGTTACGTATGCTTCTCCAGTGCGCCTCCTTTGAAGGAAACCCCTGTCTTTGTTCCAGCCCAGAAACCTAATTGTAAGCTTTAGAGAGTTGTTTTCAGTGAGATATGTAGGATGTGGATCTCATTAGCAGAAAGAGAGCTTTAAGGATTTAGAGTGGTGTAGTGAAAATCATCCCGCGTGTTTGTGCACTGACAGTATTCGTGTAGAGGCCTAACAGAGTCTTAAAATTAACTTTACCATACTTAATAAAATCTGTCATCAGCATATTTCAGATTCATTCCAGTGATACCGAAACTTGCTATTTTAAATTATCTTGCATATGCCTCTATGTCTACAATATTAATCCTATTTATGTTGACAGCCAGTTTGCAGAAAGGCCAAGGGGCTATATTCATGTATCAGAGAGGATTTCTTGTTCTGTACCTCATTGTTGCGTTCATTATACAAAATGTGTTCATGTTCTGCCATGTTTCTCTTGTTTCTCAACTGTTCTTTCCGTTTTAATCTTCCTTTCTTCTTTCTATACTTCCTTTCTTCCAACAGTTTCTCCTTCTGTGAAGGTTGTGACCTTCATTCCACCTTAAAAAAAAAAATAAAAAAAATATATAGATATATTAGATCAGCAGGTAGGCCATTCTGGCATTTTTAGTGCATCACCAATGAATTTTACTCATAATATTACTGGGGATGGGGAATTTCATGTTTTATGCAAGTGCTTGAGACAGCAGACACCATAGCTCCCAGAGTTCAGTGCCATGCATGGCAGATATATTAGCCCATCAGTCAGAGGAGTGGGCACTTCTTATATCACATCAAATGTTTGGATGCTGCAGGTGGAGGATGACACTTTTGAGTCATACACCTTTTTCTGAGGACCAGTATGACGTCCCTGGAAAAGCTATGCCAAAAGCTGCATAGCTCAACATGTCCTTTTATTCTTTCTCTTCACTTCTGATAAAAAAGAGAAGGCGTGTTTGCAAGCTAATGCTGTGGTGCTCTTGCTCCCCATGCATTGCCTCAACCAGGCCAGATAACCGTCTTGAACTTTTGAGAAGGGAGGAGCACAGGCTGCAGAAAAGCGTGACTGCAGATTTAAAAAGATCCTGCAACATTTGGAAGATCAATCGGGAGGGAAAAGGGCCCAACTGTGAACAGTGCACATTCTGGGTCACAAGGACCTTCCTTTCAGGGAATGATTGCCGGGCACTTTTCTGGAAATGACACTTTTTAAAAAGCCCTTAAAGGAGCCTTTAAAATTGAAGGCACCCAAATTTATGAGTGGCCAGCAATGTTAAGGCACAGGACCCTGCTTGTTGGCTTTGGTTCTGGATTGAATTCAATACGTTGAAAGCAGAATCTTGTATGTACAGATATATAGAGTCTATGCAGATATATTTTATTCTGTTTTAAGTGGTGTGAAAAGACGTATATTTTCAGTGAAGACTTCAATTACATGTATTTGGGAAATTAGAGATTAAACTGTAATGTATACGCTTGAGTACTCATATAAATTAGACTATGGTAAGACTGACCTAGCCTTTCATGTAGCCTTTATGTTATACTATGTTGTGCCTTTTATTTTGAAGTATATCATTCCTTGCTTTGCTCTGAAGCACTGAGTTGTAGCAACAGAAGTAAAGTCTCAGTGTGACTGTCTACAATATTAATTATCTTTATATACTTTTGTTCCTACAGTGAAGATGTTTGTAAACGAGGATTCACTGTTATTATCGATATGCGGGGATCCAAGTGGGATTTGATCAAACCTCTCCTAAAGACCCTTCAAGAAGCCTTTCCTGCCGAAATTCATGTTGCCCTGATTATAAAACCTGATAATTTCTGGCAGAAGCAGAAAACAAACTTTGGCAGTTCCAAGTTCATCTTTGAGGTAAGAACCACGTGAGGGATGTATGGTAAAGCATTACCTCTGATAAGAAGTTTTCTTTAGATGGAAAAGAAATTCCCAAACCTGTTGCTTGAGATAAAAAAAAAAAA
>KZ505837.1:254782-266681 GCA_002844005.1 Limosa lapponica baueri
TTTAGTGCACAGAGTGCGTGTTGACAGTTCCTTGTGATGCTGTGAGCGTAGATGTCATGCGATAAAGAGATTTCAGAGTGGGATCAGCACATTCCACTTAGGAAGGCTCTGAGAGCTGCAGCTAAACTGTGTCAAATCTACAGTCCCCCTTACCTAGTCATGGACACGAAAGAATTATTGCAGAACTGTGGAGTAAATCCTCTTCAGCATCTATAGGGATAAATTACTTGCAAAAACCTTCATCTTTAACAGGAAGATGAATCCTGCGACTTGCAGTCTTTGCAGGCTGTAGCTCTGAATTAAAGATGCAACCAGCTGACATCTGCTCTGTTTAATATGAAGTAGGCTTCTGACAGGTTGCTAATGCCATCCACAATTTGTTGCCCCCAATCTAAAGTGAAGAGTTGTCGGAGTGGTAAGTAATCATGGGGGGCTCTGTGGGAGCTGTTCATTACTTTGACCACTGCTGGTCACACTTAATAAGATCCTGTTCTTGGTATCTGTAGGAAAAAAACAGATTTTTGCAAGACCAGGAGATCATTATAGAAGTTTTTAACTTCCCTCAAAGCACAAACAGAGTTCATTTCTGCTAATTGGATTGTAAAATCAAAATGTCTTCATTATTAGTGATGTTCCAAAGGAGCTTGCAGCTTTTTCACAGTGTCAAGCTTGTATCCTGCTACTTTCTTATTTATCAGTCAAGGCCATGGGGGGTTCTTCCCCTACATGCAAATAGCTTTTCTGCGTTTCCATCCACCAGTAGAAAGTTTGGGGACAAATCTAATAACAACAGGGCAAATTCACAAGTACACACCAACTGCTTTGTGCTGCTCCTACAACCGAAAGCAGCTACAAACCCAGTTTTGCCATCTGGTTTGAGGAAGTGTGGGATTGCCTGGCCTGCTGAGCAGAGCAGTACAGGGAACTGGATAAATATATATCAGAAATCCTCTTCCTAGTGAATATTATTCTAGTGGTGAATGTCACCTGCCCTTGTTGCAACCATCGTTTCTTTCCCTGTGGAGGAGGGGGCAGGACTCCTTTTGGAGCCTACCATTGGCATTTCTGTTTCTGCAGCAAATCTGTTGCTGGTTTGACAGCTCTGAGGGTACAAGCTTCCTGACATAACACTTCCATGACTGGAGCTCAGACTCTACAAGCAAAGCATATAAGAATCTTCTGAAGGTATTTGTGGTGCTGATTTTTCATATGTGGACAGCTGTCCATCAGGAAGGGTTACCATCTGCCAGAGACTGATTGCTGTAGAGCTGGGTTGACTTTGGAGCAGCCAAATGAAAGTACAAAGGATGCAAAGTTCAAAGCTATAAAATTGGAAATTAAAAACCGCAGGGGTTAACTGCCTTGCCTCCTGTCACACAGTAAGCCTGTCCTGCAGTGGGAGTCCTGATCTGATGTGTTAAAATAGATATCTCGGTGCTTTCCGTCTTTCTTTATCAATTCATCCTGCCCCATGCTGCACATATCTGCCTTTTTTTTTATTTTTATTTTTTGCAGGCAGCTAAATATGTTGCCTCCACAGCACTTGGAACTGAACCTGGTCTTTTTGATGGGAACGTAAAAACAATAACAATTCCTCACTCCACTGCTGCAGCTAGGGATGAGGAAGACTTGCGTATTTCCTTCATGCTAAGTGTACCCTATAGCATAGTTAGAGCAGTCTGGGGCCACTTGCCATCCGATTTGCACTGGATCATCCAACACCCTGGTGATCTTTCAGTGCAAGAGGGCAGAACATTAACCGAGTGATGGCGTAGTTCCTGCTTTCTGTTTCCAGACTCTGGCAGCAGTCGCCTCGCAGCCCGTCCGCTCCCGACTGTAAGGAAACAGCTCTGAAGCCTGCCACTGCTGAAACTGGAACATGGTGTGCCGTGCTATTTGTAGTTTCCTGCTGCCGACACTGGATACGCAGTTACTATTCGTCTTGCTTCCTCCATGAACATTAGAATGGGTCCAAAAATAATTGAAGGCAGTATGTTCTGATGGAATATTTTTGCATTTGCACAAATTTCCTTTTTATTTCTCTTGCCAATTTTGATAGAGAGCATTTTGAGGCTGGTTCAGCTTCTCCAACTTGGCACCGCTGGGAGGCACAGGAATGCTCCCCTCATCAGTATGGCAAGAGAAAGTGTTTTGGCATCTGAATACACCCTTAAACCTCATTTTTGAGGATGAATATAGCATATTATAACCACAAAGTTCTGCTTTAACTAATGAAGACAAGAAGACCCAAATGCTCTAAAGGGCAACAAAGCCCACACATCTAGAAAAAGAAGAGGCCCGCACATATAGAAAGAGAGAAGAAAGCTGCTTTTTTAATTTATTGCTTTGATCCTCAAGAAGGTTAGGTGATAAGAGCCTAGCTGTCAGGAAATAATGTAATTAAACCACGCATGAGGTTTACAGACTTATTGTGCAGTATCTTTCAGCTGTAGCTGTGTAATTATTCCTAAATGAATGTCTTCCTGGCCTGGATGAAATGCTTTGAATGGCCCACGCTTGGCAGAGCTTGGGGTCTTAAAAGTGTATCTTAAATTAGCTTTCATATGTATTTATAGGGAACACATGAGGGTGGGTGTGTAGTCGAGAGGTTGCCTCCTCAGGAGCTGCTGATGGTTTCAGAGGTGAAGCCGGGAGCGTGGTCTGTGGATCATTTCCAGGAGTATCAGTGTCATTTTAAACCAGGCCACTCTGGCTTTTCTTCTTACGTATCATGCATGTTATGAAAACTAATTCAGAAATATTTTCTTGAACCTTTATGTATTTGCAAGGCCTCTCCATATTACTTGGCATCGAAATCCTGGATGCCTTATGTCCAACACAGCTGCTGAAAAGGTGTTGCAAGCAAAACAGTCTTGAGTTGAGGAATTTTGCTCAATTTATTGCTAATTAACACAAAATTCTGATCTCAATTTGGGTGTTGAGACGAAAAAGTAGGACACACTCCCAATAAACACCTATTTCTTCCCCAGACTCAATTTCCCTGATTTGTGTTGTGGTTTATACCCCATCAAAATTCTTCTGGTGGGGTGACAGGCAGCAGGGGCTGTCAAGGATAACATTTGCATGAGTTTCTTTCTGCTGCTGTTCTCTGATAGTTAAAACTTTTCTGCTGCTATTCCTTAGTGTCCCTTCCCTGGCGTGGAACACCCGCCACCTCTCAGGGGTGTCCCTGCCCCCTTGGCCATGGGGGACACCACAGAGTGTCTCCAGCCCTCAGCAACTGCCATTTTCTGTCCCTGACACCTCATATCCAGGTGCTTCTCTGGCTGAGGGATGTTTTGGGGCAATGGCCAGACTGGGACCAGCTTGGGGTAGCTCTCAGCCTCCTGTCAGGCCGTTCTGCTCTGCAGCCTGTCACTCATGGTTATTGCACAGGGGAATAGGCAAGCGCCCTTACACCCTGCCAAATTAGCTTTTACAGTCCTTTGGGCCCTGAGGAATCAGAAGGCACTGTGAAGGGTAAGTTGGATTTTAAGGTTTTTACCAATAAGCCTCTTCACAGAGGTAGGCCCTAAGGCAGCCCCAGGAAAACCACTGGCACTGCTGAGGGGGCAGTGAGGCCCGGTGCCACCTGTGGAGCGCGTGTCCCCAGCTGGGGACACCATCTGCCCTCCCAGCTTCCCAGGTTTGCCAGTGACAAGGGAAAACATTGAACCAGTTGATTCATAGGATGGGGAAATAGCTGGGGCACAGGAGTAGGGAGTGCTGGGCACGCCAAAATCCAGTGGAAAGCTTTCCCTCTGTGCAGAGATGCTGAAACATCATGACATGTCGGGAGTTTAAACCTATGGTTACTCCACAGCTGTGTCTCTGGGTCTCAGACAGAGGTGATTTTGGTAGAGGAAATGCCACACTTCTGATACAAAACAGTAAAGATCAGTCTGGCTCTTCTGTTTTTAATGTTTTTATTTGGAGTCACAGGAATGTCACACATTAAGCCAGGAATAGAACAGGGTCTACAATAAAGCTACTGAACTCATACAGCATTTTTAACTGAATGAAATTGCATCTCACCGACTCTGAAAACTGAGAGGAAGATTCCTCATCTGGGCACATACTCTGATCTTTTCAAAATTTACACTGGTTTTTCCATTCATGAGGCTGTTGTCTATTTATCTCTTTCAGTATTACATTTCCTGTGCAGCCAATGAATTGATTTGCACCCAGACAGCAAGCAGTTCTCTGGAAACAGTGCCCAGGAAAGGCTGTTTCTGTTTTAAGGAACAGAAAATCCTTTCCAGGAATGCCTGAGTGTTTGATGTCACTAAGTGTGGTAGAAAGGTACAATATTTCAAAAAAGCGAAGCAAACACGCAGATACATAAAATACGCCCAGATATCATTAGTCATATTTATGTGTTCAGTATCTGTAATTTTCTCCCACCTTCAACAATAAAATTATTGCTTCTCTGTTCAGCACTATAGGAATCACATGCCTTAATTTGTGCATTGCTATGGCTTGATACCTGTCAGGAAAAAAAATACAGATCCCTTGCGCCGGCATTTAGGAACATTCAGCATGAGTATGTTGGAAATGGTGCTCTGATATTAATACAAAGCTATTTGTCACATCACACATCTAGCTAATTTTCTAGTGAGTTGACGTTGGGCCCGTTGTCTGGAATAATTTAATATGTTGTAGCTTAAACTTACTGTACTCTATGAATCATATACACAGATATTTATAATGGAAAAACTGTGTTCGTGAAGCATTGAGGTTACACAAATACAGCTGTGGGTCTGAATCTTCAGCTGGTGTAAATTGGCCTCATTGGAACGACATCAATTTACCCTGGCTGTGGACCACACCGAACACATGTGAAAGGGAAAGATCTGGCAGAAGTATTGGCTTGTCCGTCGCTGTCTGTAAACAAGAGACAAACACAAAAACAAACACAACTTTGTGTTTAGGCCCTGGCTTAGCAAAGCATTTAGCTGAGCAAAGCTAAGTTCTATTTTAAACCTACAAATACTTTGTTTTAATTAAGCCTCTGTTTATAGAGTGGCGCTAGGAATTGCAGCAGATCGGGATTTTTTTCTGTTGAAGCAGTATTGATCAAATGTGATGATTTGTAAAAAAATAAAATTTGCTGTCAAAGTTTTCTTTAAATCCAAAATTTATTCTGAGGCCAGTACACTCCTGTTAGAGAACAGCTGTTTTCCTAGTGACCTTTCATGTAACCAGCTCAGTGTCAGGGCCCTGTGAGCACTGATGGGTGTTAATGGCCCTGACCAGCCTCACCCGTGGGCCAGGAACCCCGTTGCAGCTCAGCTGTGGGAGATCAGCCCCCAGCTTTGCCACAGCCCTGCACTGCCTGGCCATGGGCCCTGCTGAGCTGGGCACTGGTCCACCAACTGATTCTGTTGCATGACCTGGGACCTGTCTTGTCCTTGTGGACCTGTGCTGCAATCATGGGGCTCTGAGCCTGGCTACCTGCACTGGTCCTGATCCTGACCTGCTGATGGACCTCCTAGCTTAGGCTTGGACTTGTCTTGTTGCCACAGCTTGCCTGATGATTTATTGATTAAACCTGGTTGCTATCAGCCCTCAGGGGTTGTGGGGCAGGCTCTGACTAATAAGGCCTCTGTCCTGTCTGCTGGGTCTTTGTTTCTGGCTCGTCATTCCTCAGGGAGTAGCTAGCCTCGACAGCTGCATCAGCCCTCTTGTTCTGCTGAATTTAGTTCAGGGGCTTGAGTGGAGGGATTCTTCTGTATTTCAGGTTGATGTCTGGTTTCTTTAGACTGTTGGCTCTTCTCATGTGTTCCTTTGTGGAGGTGTTGCACTTCTGATGGTCTTTTCCAGATGCGCGGCTGACCTAGGTATGGCAGCTTCCAGTTAAACTGTAGTAATGATTCTTGCCTGAAGGTACTAGGGGACTTTCTTGATTGATTGCCTTTAATAAAGGTAGTTCATGTGCAAATCTTTCCAGGATCAGGCCCTCGCATGTTATTATAGACTATGTATGTGCCACAGATCTGTTGTGTGGTATTCTTTTTTTTAAGTACTGACTAAATTAAATTGCAAGAGATGTAAGGAATATGGCTTGGTGTATCTTTAATTGAATTGTTGCGAGTGCTTCAACTTGCTTAATGAGATAGGAATAGACCTTGTAGCTGGAAACTTAGTAAACCTCAGGAGAAAGACTCTGGCAGTTACTTTTCTACGTGTGTTATTATTTTGTTTATACTGTGGAAACATGAAAATGAGCTTGCTTAACTGTAGATGCCCTCAGAGTGGAACTTTCCACTTTCTGTTGTAGATTAGTCAATTTAACACTGGCTGGATAGTTTTGAAAATCCAAATGCACATGGACTCTTGTATGGACCTCTCTTTAATAAGCAATGAGTGCTTATCTCCAGTGTTTTCCAACCTGTGGATCATGGATATTAAGTTCCTTAGTGGTTGGTAAAGGTATCTGACAAAACAGATTTATTGTCCATAGACTTTAATTTGCTATAGTGCTTGCCTTGAAAAATTTTATGGGGCCCACAAATTGGAAAGGACTGGAAAGCACTGATCTAATAGGGATTTCATCTGGCATATAATTACTCATCTACCCTCTACTCAACTATAAGCAAGACATTCTTTTTGATTAACGTGGTTTTTTTCTCTTTGTTAGCAGCATATGGAAGCGTAGTGGGAGAATACATTAATGCCTGGTGCATTACATGTGATACTGACTGGAGTTTATAACAAAACCCTGCCTTATATTTTTTCTAAGTGCTCTTGAACTTGCTCTTCTTATTTGGAACCTAATATGTGTTGTGCTTGTCAGAGCAAATCAAGTAAACACTACTGGCCTTTGTCAATATTTATGCAGGAGGCTACCAAGAGAAAAGATAGTGATGTAATGCTGAAGGTACTGATGTTGATCCAGTAGCTGCTGCTGTCCCATTTTTGTATCTTCTTTTTGAAAGTTGATGCTAGAAGCACCACACAGGTGATTCTAGATGATGTCAGCTGAAGTATTTCAGCTGGAGCTTAAATCTTATGAAGAGTGACTGAGGGAGCTGGGACTGTTTAATTTGAGGAAGAGGAGACTGAGGGGAGACCTCATCACTCTCTACAACTACTTGAAAGGACATTGTAGGGAGGTTGGTGCTGGTCTCTTCTCACAGGTAATTAGCGATAGAACAAGAGGGAATGGCTTCAAGCTGCAACAGGGTAGGTTTAGACTGGACAATAGGAAACAATTCTTCACAGAAAGAGTGGTCAGACACTGGAATAGGCTGCCCAGGGAGGTGGTTGAGTCACCATCCTTGGATGAGTTTAAGAGTCGTTTAGATGTGGTGTTGGGGGATATGGTGTAGGGGAGAACTTTGTAGAGTAGGGTAGATGGTTGGACTCGATGATCCCAAGGGTCTTTTCCAACCTGAATGATTCTATGATTCTGTGATTTCCAGCAAAAAATCAACATTCCATGAAGTTCTGTTGGGACCTTAGTTTGGATAGAAAGATAACCATGAACTAGAACAAGTACGGAGAGAGGCTATGTATCTCATGAAGAAATAAAAGAGCTGGGCTCTAGTAAAATAAACAACAGGAGAGACAATGAACCCTCCCTGTCCATACTGGAAAAGGTTTAATACCCAGGAGAAGAACTTTTTTAACTTAAAGGACAGTGTTGACCTAAGAGCAAATGTGTATAAACTGGCCATAAGTCTGATTTAGGTAAGAGAGTATGTGAAGAGTTCAGTAACAGGAGCAGAAAGTTTCTGGAACTGCTTCTCATAGGAGGAGCTGAGCTATGGCACTTAACTAGTTTTCAGGTAGAGCTTCATCCCTTTATGAAAGGAAATTCTATACTGTGGTTAGCTGCCAAAAGCAGTGATTGGACTTGACCTGAATGTCCCTTTGGGGCTGTTTTCTTGATGTGTATCCTATATTGTTCTTCAAGATGGTGTGTTTATAATGGTTATCATTCTGCCCTTGCTTACCGATATGAGTTTGGTATTTATGGCTCCAAACTTACAGGGAAGATGATTTGCTACATGCAGGTGAATAATTAATTCCAGCCCTAGTATGGTGTCAGATAGATATGGGATTTATTATTTTTAGCAAGTATAAATAACTTCATTAATTAATATATTCAGTTCACTGGCTGCCAAAACCATGAGGGCTGTAATTCTCCCATCGATACCACTTGCCATAGCGTGTCCTGCCAGTCGTGTGGTGGGAACATCATCCTGTGGTGCTCTGCACCACTGTTTCAGAATCCAGTGCTGATGCTCCTCATTGAGGTTTGACAAAAGCCAGAGAGCTGAGGTTATTATTTGAAATGATGTTATAAATCTCATTTTGTCTGAGGTACGGCTGGACTGCACACAGTCTGCATGAATGCTGTTCCATATCCGTGTGTTTCTTCTCTGCTCTCCAACAGCTGTTCTCGTCATGTACTCACTAGTCTGCCAGATGTTACAAATCCAGGGAAAGTACGGAGTCACATTCTCCCTCCGTAGGACTTTATTCATGACCAGCTTGAGACCTGCTGTTTGGTCTAACACTTAACCTGGATTTTCTAGTAACTCATCAACTATGATGACAAAACATGAGGTTAAGAACTCATTGTTGCCAGCATGACTGACACTGGAGATATGATCTCATACCCTTACTCTCAAGTGAAGTGGCCTCAAGACCACATGTGTAATAATTACTGGCACATATGTGATCATTAATGACAGTTAGGGTAGATGCTTTAGCAAAGCATTGGGTGGAGACCCTTTGGATCATTCTTAGTTTTTCTGATTCTCTCATGAGACTAATTTTCTTAATTAAATGTAGCAATTAACATTCTTCAGCATACGTATTCACTTTCCTTCATGTATTGTTAGAAACAGGGGCTACAAGAGATAATAACATTGGAAGTTTATCTTCTGTTTAAAGTATGCTTAACCCCTCTCCTCAGCTACTCAAGTCACTGGAAGACTCTTAAGTACGTACTTGGTCTCCAGATTCCCTACAGCAATGTGGAGAAGATCCAGTTAGGGAGACAATGAGGACAGCTGGTTCATGTGTTTTAAGTGACATAATGTCCAATCTTAGTTATTCTGTGCTCCTGTTTAGTGTGAATTCAGGACTGCACGAATGATTAGCAGACTTAAGAACTAATTCACTGGCAGTCAGCATGGCTCCAACTAAGTAATTAAGTCAAAGGAATAATTAAAGAGCTATTAATTTTATGATAATAGCAAGGCTAGGTTTGTTGGGGCAGTCTTTTTCATGAATGGGAGGAAGTCTACTTATACAGTGCTGTATGGCAATATTGTAATGACATGGAAAATCACAGTTAGCTGAGACACTGTGTCTAGTTTAAGCTGATCTCACACAGCACATTCTCCAGACTCAGCTATTTACTGTATTAAAAACTCGTTCCTTTGACAGGGAAACTAACTTATCAAAGGATGTTGAACATTTTTGCAGGAGCCCAAGTTAGCCCCTTGAAACTAGGCCGGTCCTCGCAGGGTTGAGTAAAATAGCGATTGTTGGGTCACTGCCATGCTCACATCCTAAATCATAGATGGCATGCTTTAATTAAGCAAACTAGGCAGCATGCTCCCTTCAGGAATACAGGAAGCATCAGTGCTTCTCATGTGGAAAACAAGTTTAACTTGAAAGCTTTCAGGAGATATTGCCAGGCCAGACAATGTTGACAGACCTTCATATTGAAGCCTCCTGGCCACACATTGCAAACTCCCACAGCATCGTCACGAGTCACCCAACATCTGGTATTTTTAGAACCTCAACTTCATGTCATATTGTTATGAGAAAATTGTTTAAGTCCACTTGTAGACTTTGTGGTCGAGGAGAAAAGTTTGAAAATGCAATCCATTATATCTCAAAAGCAAATAAGACCTCATTTTTATGTATTTATTTAAATCCTATTATTGTTAAGCAAATATCCTGATCTGTGGGACTGTGTGATACTTACTATTTCCATGCATCCTTGATTAGGAGGGTGAAAGTGTAAAGTTTTCCATGATGCCACACCTGTGCAATAAAGAAAACCCAGTACTATTTTCTGAGTACTTGGGGAAATGCCTACAGTTAAGTAAGCATTAAGCAGAAATGCTTGAGAAGTCTCAGACTGAACCAGTTCTGGAAACAAAAGCAATGTAGACAAATCCAAGCAGTACTGTGCCCAAGCTGTCCTGGTTTGGGGAGTCAAGGAAATGATTCCACGTAGCACTGGACTGTGCTTTGCGGAGGTACCAATTCATCTGGAACTTGGTTGCGTATCTCAGAGTAATGCATTGCGTAAGGTAGATGTGTCTGCAGTCTTGCAGAACCGTGACTGCTTTGTACAGCAAGAGTGGTTGTAAATACTGCTTATTATTCATTAAGACTTAAGAGCAGTGAAAGATTTTACAGAGTGAAGTGCAGCATTAACTCTACCCTAGACCTTAGTGAATCTGCTTCTTTTTACTCTGCACTCATTTCTAGGCATCTTGTTTTATTTTCTCCCTGCTCCAAACCATGTGAAACTCAAAACTCTTCGTTTTTTGGGGTTTTAAGTGAGACTTGAGAGAGCTGGGAAGAGACTCCAGACCATATTGATGGGGGATAATTTCCTACAGGCATAGGCCAGCTGAAACCAAAGTAATTTTTTATGAAGAGTATAATAGAAAGATTCAAAGTCTAAACTGAAATTGAGTCTTTTCCAAAATCTGCTATTGTGCGTGAATAGAATTTTAAAAACATACTGTTTTGGAAGGTGGTACAGATCTCATCATTGAGGTTTCTTGCTCAGTGTTGCTCAATATTCCAGAAGGTCATCCTTTCAACTGCTATTGTGTATTTCAGTTGATTAAACAAGACAAGAGGATTAATCATCTTTTAAATTTCCTTTTTTTTCCTTCATAGTTTATTATTGTACTTTGAAAGGAAGAAGCATGGTTTAACTTAACCTAGATTCTCATCCAATAATATGTATATAGATTAGATGGAGGAAATGCTCCCTATCCACAGAATAATAGATTACTAGTTTAAATTACTTGTCTTAAGAAGATCCTGATTCGGCTTTGCTGAGCATAAAATATTAGATTTACTGTTTATTTTTAGTGGATTGCTGCCAGTTTTCTTCTCCCTGGATGTCTTTAGATTGTTTAAAACATTAAAAAGTGCTCACAACAAACATATATCTCCTTACAAGAAATCTGTGTTGGTTTCTCAGCAGAGATGTAAAATCTTGTTGTTGGGACATGAACTTTGCTGTTATGGAATTTTTCTTTATTGGCTTTATGGCTTTTTTTTTTTTTCCTTTAAGCCCACAGGGGTGGCAAATTATTTTGTGCTTGTGTTGCTTATTAAATCTTAATAAAGTAAGAAAAAGGAATCCAATGAGAAAGCTTTAGGTGTCTCTTCAGGTTGTAGTAGGTTGTTTCATTCTGTTTAATTGGCAGTAATGTTTGAAACCCCTGACCTCATCTTTGCAAAAATCTTGTTATTTATACTTTCTGAATAAATGGTGATAGGCCTGATTTTGATCAGCTCCATGGGTACAAATGAGAAAGTAACTGTGTCAATGATATTGTTTTTGATTTGCATCGATGTAACTTGAACCAAATTTGGCCTTTAAGACTATTCATCAACCCAAAATATAAGCTAGTATAGACTCTGTAGTTGCAAGTGTATTTTCACAAATAAAAGATTATGAAGTCAGGCATATGTGGCAGATTTTTGGGACCAGGTCAGTGTAGTGTGTTTTGCCTTTTGATGAAAGGAATATTCAGTATTATTTTTGCAAACCCCCTGCATAAAGCAGTGCACTCCCCTGCTGAATCGAGTGCTCAGCGTGATGTTCTGAGTGTATTGCAGGAATTTTAGGTGACCCATACGGGGCCTTTTCTCTACTCTTAGGAGCACTGTCTCTACAGGGAAC
>KZ505837.1:271860-311993 GCA_002844005.1 Limosa lapponica baueri
CATAAATGAGGCCTCAGGTTGTATTTAAAGTGAGACTCTCTAAGAACTTCCTAGTCATGGATCTTCCAGCCTAGAGGGGGAAAAATAAAGTCACAGACATTAATTGCTTTATTTAATTTATTTCCTATTAGGATTTAAATATCTATAAAATAGTGAGATAGAAATACCTCAATTTTTAAAAACCTCAGTTTTTAGAGATGAACAAACCAGAGCGAAAGGAAGGTTTAACTTTGTGAAATGTCAACAGTTGACTTTGGGCAGCATGGATTTTACTCAGAATATTATACCCTGGCAGATAAAGATGAAAAAACGTGGCTTACAATTTTATTCTACTTCAAGGTGGAAAAGAAATGTCTTGCATTTCTTGGATTGTGGTAAATTACATGTTTTTCTCCTGAAACTAAATTCTGAAGTGCCTTGAAGCCATACTGTATTTTACCTCAATCCATAACAGAGATGCCGTCTTCCCAATTTTTCCTCATCTTTCCCAGTGATACTGACACTGGGTAATGGTCCTGAGATTGTAAAATGTATTATGTCTGGGTAGGATGTGCTATCCCAAGTTCCGGATATTTAGCCGAGTGTTTGTTCTGTCTTGTTTTTCTGTGAGATCGTGGGCAAGTCTTTTGTTTTCAAGCCTCATTTCAATGTCTCTGCTTCACTGAGGTGGGACAGATAAAGCGGAGGTGAAGAGTGTGCACATCCAGAAATAGGAGGTATCCCCATTGCAATGCCTGTTGAAGCTATACAGAAGAGCACATCACATGTGATATTGCACTTGAATCCATTTATTGCTGAGGAAGCACCAGGGGAAGCTTGGGAGTCTGTTTTCTGAACCATTTCCATTTGGTGCACTGAGATCAGAGGTGTGAGCAGGTGACTCCCAAACAGCTCCTTGCTTTGTGCTGGAAAATGTATGGAGCTAGTTTGCTGGCTACAGGACAGGTTGTGAAATTGAAAAATTCTCATCTAGGAAAGTGAAATTTCATCCATGAACGTCCTCATCTCTGTATAAAAATATAACAAATAGACATAACAATATATAAATCTCCCTTACTTATAAAACAGACTCTAAAAACATCTGCTGTATTTCAACTAATCTTACCTTTACTCTTCTACTAGTTAATATATCTATATACTGTAGTTATAGGGAATGAAGGAGTTCAAACTTGTTTTCCTCCATGCTCCTTGCATTGCACGGGCTGAGATAATTCTGCAGGAAAAGAAATAAGTAAATAAAAGCAAGATGAAAGCAACTGTTTTTACATGAAATCAAAACTTCTTTAGCAACTTTGCTTTTCCTTCAAATGCAACAAAGATCCATGTCTTCATTTGGTACAACTCTCCAAGCTCTAGCAACTGTAGTGATGCTATATTGTTTTCCACCAGAAGAGCTGACCTGAAATATTGCAAAATGATCTTGGCTGCAGCTCAGCCATGAAGATTTTCTGGGAGAAAGGCTTAAATATATAGTCTAAATTCCAGTTTCTAAACTAGAGGGACACAAAGAAGTGTTTGACTATGGCTGGTGGTCAAAATTCCAAATCATAATATCTTTTTTAGTATATTTAAAATTTCAGAACAATTTTGATGGGTTTCTCTAATTGTACCAAAAATTATTTTATTTCTTTAAAATTAATTTGATGATTTTTCGCCAAATCCCATTTTTAAGAAAAGGCTATGTGATAACGGGAAAAAAAGAAAGCAAAACTGGAGGCTGGCTATTACTTTAGATCTGTGTTATTTATGTGACAGCTGTCACAGTCATGGTTCTACCAGGGAGAGCAGAGAGGCTGGAGGGGATGTGGCCCCATCCTTCTTCCCTTTAGCACCTACAGGTGTGATGAGTGTACTTCATCCTTATCCCACACACTTTGCAGACATACTTTGCCCTGCTTCACAACTTAGTTTGGACCTGTGCCTGCCTTGGCAGGGCTCTGTTGTGTTTCATGTTTGGATTGGCAGATATCTTTCCACATTGTGCTCCCACTCACTATGATGAGATCCTGCTCCAACAAACACTTCCACCTCTGATTTATTATTTGCCCATGAATAATACTGTTAAAATCATCAGGTCTGTGTCTGTCCTTGTGCATAAGGGTCTTACAGATTCTACTCCCTGAAATTCCTAAAGCCCTTTTGAAATACTTTAGTGAGACAAGAAAGTAATGAGTCAACATTAGCAAAACATCTCAAATTCTGGGGTGTTCCTTTTTTCTAGAGAGGAGGAAAGAGAAAGGAGAAGTGTTTACACCAAATGACATTCCAGAAATCTGAAAGACAGCTGTCATTTGTCTTTTGATGGTGCATCTTTGTAAGACATTGTCATAATGGTTATTTATTTTCAGGTTTACATTCCTATGCAGAACGGGGGTATTGTAATGCAATTACATTGCTGTCTACAGCTCAGCTTGAGGAGAAAGCGATCCTTCCACTGCTTCAAGGCTGAATAAAAACCATCATGGAAAATTCTTATGAAAGAACAGAAAATATTACCCTTTTAGTAGGCTTCTTGAATTCTTCTAAATTCAGAATGTAGTTAAATGATATCTCTGCTGGAGAACAGCTTAAAATAACCTGGAGAAAAGATAACATTTTAACTGAAGAATGTAATTTAATAGACATTTCTATGGAAACTCTTGTATTTCTATAGAATATCCTTATAAGCTCTTTTAAATTCTGCAAGCCTTTTCCATTTGTTGACACTGCATGTCTATAAAGGATTGTCACAGAGTTCTCAAAGGACAGAAAGCAAACATTTCATTTATGAATATGTGGATATAGCATCGAGGCATATGAAGTAATGCAATAGAAATATCAAGAATAAAATAGAAGCAATGACTAGACCCTAAAAAGTGAGTAAATAGCTAAAGTATGGCAAATTAGTTTTACATAAATAAATTCAAGGAGGGGGGGGGAGATAACAGTGTTAGATAATGGCATAGATGCGCAAAAAGATTCCTGAGGGAGGTATTTTCAGAGTGGAAGGTAGTATGCCTGCTATTCATGCATATTTAAGCAGGTGGTTGATTGCTCTCACTGAACTGCTCGGCTTTACTCCAAGTGATGGTGTTTGGAATGTGTAATGAAGGCAGAGGGTGGTCACGGTTCTTCCTTCTCTTTATTTATGTGTGCTTTTTAATTTTCAGAATGCCTATGTCAACATCAATCGGATCATGTCTGTTGCGTCAAGGCTTTCCGAGGCAGGCCATTATGCTTCCCAGCAAATTAAACAAATATCTAGCCAGCTGGATCAAGAGTGGAAGAGTTTTGCTGCCGCTCTGGATGAGCGCAGCACCATCCTAGCCATGTCTGCTGTCTTTCACCAGAAAGCTGAACAGGTGAGCTGCTTTTGTGACTGGCAAAATGATCCACCGCTACTTTGATAATGATGATGCTGTGATTATTACCTGATAGCATTTGGCTTGTGTGCAGTGAGGTTAAGAGCCTTGTTCCTAGTGGATCAGTCTCTCAAAAACAAATAGTAACATTTCCCTAAGAAAACTGGCACATGTTCTCTGAGTGGGTAAGAAGATATGTTTATGCGTTAGTGATGAGAAAGAATCTAATCATAAGTGAAGTGCACTGGTGCAGTAACATGCTGACTTATTTCTATTGCCTAATATTTCATCAGTGATGTGGATACATTCAGGATTATTATGGTCAGGAAAACAGTATATATCTGCACTCATATATATGTATGCTATATGCACAGGAAAGTGCACACATACGACACAGACCCATAGCAGCAGACAACTTGTAGGAGCCAAAACACATTATTGTTAACAAAACTTATGGAATTCATTCCACCCCCTACTCTTGCAGTGCTCTCCATAGCCCCAAACTTTGTTAGACCTTGATAAGTAGAGACTTCAGAGACAGTTAGGAACATCCAAGAAAATTTTCCATGTCCCTGAACTCTGGTTTATGCCTTTAACAACTGCCGAAAGTGTTCCATAAATCCATAGCTACAAAAGATTTAAAATACGTCAGTGAATAAACCTTCTGCTTTTTTTACACTTAAACCAGGTCCACTTAACAGTGATGGTTCAACCTTGATCATGTTGATTACATTCACTTTCCAGTGACAAACACTGCTTTGGGGCTCTCTTTAGTATTGTTGTGTGCTTGTTTTTCCAAGTAGTTAATATCAAAGTTACTAAGTGGGGGCACTTGGTGTTTATAAAATGACCCATACTTCAAGTGTCCAAAGAAGAAATTATAACTGATAAGCCAGAAATTGTGCCTCGTAAGCTGTGTATATATGGAAAAGTTTAGCTCAAAGAGTAAAGATTTTCTTTATTGTTTCCCATTGACAACAGGCCATAGCATAGAGCAATTACTCACCCTACTGGGCACTTACTCACGTAAGCACACTTAGTGGCTCTGATGGGGCTGATACACTAAAATGCCCAGTACAAGTACTTTCATCTCTGTACAGTGGGCATTGCAGTGTTTAGGTGTAGTCTTCATGATGATAAATGTCAGTCATCATGTATTCATAAAGAGAAATCAAAAAAGAATTTATATCCAGTCTATAGTCACAATGAGAATGTTCAAGGTTTATTAAGGAATTAATTCTTTCTTGTTTGTTTCGGTTTGTTTCGGGTTTGGGTTTGCAGGTTTTTTCCTTTTTTTTTGTTTTTTTTACGAGCAATTCCCTATTTTTCTGAAGTGTCAGTCTTGTTTGCAATTTATGAGGTGTTGCTGAGGTATTGTATAGCATGAAAGGCAGTAAAACAGAAAGCTGTATTGAACTGTCTGTCAAGCTAGAGGTGATTTTTTTGTGTGTGTGTCTTCCTACCTTTGGAATACTGTCAAAGTGGGTATTTTTGCCTCAGCCTTAACTTGAGAAAAAGCTACACTAATGTCACTTTCAGCTTTGGGTCTTTTTCCTTTACAACTGTATGGACGGGTCTGAAAAATCCAGTCCTGCCTTGACACCTTTTCATAAGGAACTGAAGTTTGTGCTGCCTGACAGAAGCTAGTCTCTCATTACTAAGCAGACGAGGATTTGCTAATTGTGAATAGCAGTTGCTCTTCACTTGCAAAAAGAGACAACTTGGTGGAAGATAAGTGCTGATGTGAAGCCTGTGAACTCAGACTGCTGCAGAAAAGAAATGTGGGAGTCAGTGTGTCCATTAGCCAGGACTAAAATTTTGGCCTTGCTTTAGTAACTCTGGTAGGATAAACCAATGACTTGAATGCTAATAATTTAGTCATTTGACCTCTGTATAATATAAAAAATGAGGTGGTTGGGATTTGGTCTATAACTCAGTCTGTTGTCTATCAAACATTTCTTCCAAATGTGACTCTTTGTTATTTGGCATCACCCAGGGTTGGTTTTTTTTTTTTTACTCAAATTGGAGCTTCATTATTTTACAATAAATAAAGCTTAAATCTCTGAAGCAAAGATGTAGATAAACCCACTATTTCCTCTGTCCCAGATCAAATCTTTTTTTGCTCCCTTTGTTCTGTCAGTAAGGGTAGTCTTGCTGTGGATCCAACCATTTCTCCCACAGCGTACGCCTGCTTCCCTCATACCGGTCTGATATGCAGATTGTCTTTCCTTCTCCAGTGTGATAAGTTGCTACAGTCTCTTTGTTCATTCCTTCCTATTGATTGAAGTTCTCTGTGATGCCAACAGGAAGCAAGTCTATTAGGACCGTAATCTTTCAGCCTTTGGCACACCCCAGCCCGCAAGGAAGTTGTTGGCTTGGGACAGAGATTTATGAAAAGCTCTACGATCTCTCTAATATGCAAGCTGAGCAGGAAGCAACTTGTTTTTCAAGGTCTCTTCCTAAAGACCCCACACAGAAAACTGCACAGAATACAATTTGTCTGGCTTGGAAGGATGAAAGGCTGAGTCAACCCTGCTGGGAATTGAACCTCACATCTGTCTTCACGTGCCTGAGAATCACAGCGCTTTCCTGGCTCTTATAGCAGATACATGTGGCATGTTGAATGGAACTTGGCTGAATGAGTTCCTGGATCAAAGCTTTTTTTTTCCCTCCCGCTTTGTTTCTTTCTGTTTCTTCTTTTTATTGGTGCGTGAGTTTGTGTGCACGCGTGTGTCTTCCTTAATTTTTTTAAACACAATTTCTACATACTAAACCATTGTCAAGAAAAGAGCAAATAAAAGAAAATGAAAAAGGAAAGAAAAGAAAGAAAGAAGAGAAAAATCTTGCCAATTTAGCCTCCAGCCAGGCTTCCTTCACCACATGTGTTTGATGAAAAGCCAGTAAACTAAATTCCAAAAAACCACTATGTCCAGGTCAAGGTGCAACTCAGGATATTCAGTGGAGGTGTTTCCCAAATGTCCCTTAATTCCACCTGCTACAAATCTCATTTGTTGGGTGGGTTTTTTTCTTCTTTTCCCTTTTTTTTTTTTTTTTTTTCACTTTCCTTTCTTATGCTAGCATGGAGATATTCTAGCACAGAAGAGAAACTGCTTTTGTATCTTTAAGTATGTCTGAGATTATTCAAAGTTGCAGGAGAATGTAGGAGAACATGCATTATCTCACTGCGATTTCAAGAGTGAGATTTACACCAGATGAGATTATGGCCCACTAATGGCCAGATGGGGGAAGCAGACATACCAGGTATCTTCCCTTTCTTGGATATAATCTCTGAAAGTGTGCTAAAGTACTTATCAGGTGCTCACTCTACAGACCCTGTCAGAACAAATGAATAAATGTCTTCAAGCAGCCGAGAGATGGCAACCAATTAATGCTGGGACAGTCTACCCTCAGAAGTGCACGAGCAGAATTACTATTTAAGGTAGTAGGTGTTAAATTCACACACTGGACATTTACACTTATTCTCTGAAGACTGATCCCTGACCATTTGTTTCATATTCCCTTACTTCCCAGCCAGGAAGACTACTGTTCTCCTCTCTGCCTGGGTCTCTCTAGCACATCCTGAACTCCCCTATTTGAGGAAAGGAAATGAAAATGTGAGGAAAATCAAAAAGGGAGGAAGAATTTGAGGAAAGGGAGGAAAGGAAAAGCCAGTTGATATCTATAAGATGCAGGGGTAAGACCAAGATAACTTCAGCATTAGATAGGGAAATTCCAGAAATGACAACAGGAAATATACAATTAGCCTCATACAAAAAATTCAGGGCATCAAGAAATATTATAGGTCAACAAGGAAAATGATTTCATGGCCTCCTTCCCATCTTTCCTGATAGCCATTCTGGAGCATGAAAGTACACTAGAGTTTGGTTTTAATTTCTCTGAGGCCTAGGGGAACCAACCTGGTTACCCTGCAGCTTCCACACAGAGGCCTAGCAAGCCGTAAGCAAGGACTGTGCAAAAAATGTGGAGAAATATGGACTATAAAACATCTGATCCGTGTTTTGGAGCAACCGTGTGATACAGTGTAGCAGTCCCTGAGGAAAGGTAGTAAGAAGTGGTCTGAGAATACATTATTACCTGACATCATATGGAAGTTGCAACCTAGGTGAATAGGTTGTGAGTCAAGAGTAAGTGTAGATCATTACTTTACTTTTGGATTGGATCAGAAGGACAAAGGTACCTTAGGGACTTTTTTCTTTTTTTTTTAGGAGAGATTTTTCTTAATCTTTCCTGAAGTCCTGAAAAACATAGATAATTATTGGAGTCTGTAATTTCAAATCATATTTAAGCAGTTTTTATGTTCCAAGTAGGAGCTATTCTAGTCGATGGGCTAACTGGAAATTTAAACGATTAATTTAAATGGTATTGAGTATCCAGTGGGCAATAACAGCTCCTGTTCCAACCTAACAGTTAGGAATTTACAATTCTAAATGCATCTCTTTTCAACTCAGTCAAATGGTGATTTTTGTGATATAAATACGTTTCTAGCATGAAGGATTACATTTAATAAAGTTTTTGAGTTTGCCACAGAGTGACATGCAATAAAAATTAACATACCTGCTTTTTTCAAAACACCCAAATCAATAGGCCAGTGGCATGAACTAACACTTTGCAAAAATCCTTAAAAAAAAACATTTGTTCTCCCTACGTGAAGCTACACACACAGCACGGACCACCATGCACTGTTTCAGGGTATCATAGTAAAACACTGACAGGCTGCATTTCTTCAAACTTTTTAAAATAGGTGATGTCAACTGCTCCTGCTAGTGGCAGGAGTGAAATTACTGATATAATTGTTGATGTGATATTGTTGATGTACAATAGATATATGAAAGAAAGATAGATGTGAGACAACAAGGTGGAACTGTGGTTATGTGCACAGGATCTTCTTGAGACCGCTCACGTCTACTGTGCAAATCACAGTCTGGGGATAAGGCAGTGTATGAGTAACAACACTATAAAAGCTTGTACTAAAATTGATGGAATTCAACAGTTTTGATAAGAGCCGTAACAGCGTGATTCTAGCAGCACGATTCTAGCGAACACTGGTCTATAAGGTGTAAAGGTCTTTTCTTCACTGTTTTGATCAAGAGATTCATGTAACAGCCCCAAAAGAGATTGATCTCAACTCCATGCCCTCAAAACAGCATAGGAAATGATGTGAATTCCACTGCCTTGGCACAAAATATGATGACTTCAGCTTTATGCAAGTGTATGGGGATTTCATCTGCAGAGATTCAACAGTTCCGGAGTCAAACCAACTGAAGAGAACCTGCAATCCTTGTCTCCAGTCTTCTAGAAAGCACAGTTTTCACTGGTAGATTTGATTTGTACTTTGTAGAAATGAACATGTAGGAATTCATCTTTGTCACTGAATCCTTGTGCACTGAAAAGAAGTGTTTACAATGCAAACACTTTATAGCCTTGATTACACAGCACCATGGTGAATAGCTTTACACTGCTAATAAAAAAGGATGCTGATTCCAGGGTTGAATTGAAATTCTTTGCTTTGCATCTCACAGCCCTTCATGCTGTAAATGACTGCTTTACTAACAAGCCACAGGTGAACACTTCAGGAGTGGATAAAGCTGTGATCCTGGGGGTGGTTTTGTGGCATTATACATTCACCCTACAGGGCACTGCATCTGTTGTGTAATTAGATGTTCTTTTCTTATAAATAGCCCCAAAGTATGGCACGCTGATTTAACAGAAAGATGGAGGAAGACAAAATATTAATGAGAAGCAATGAGGTGGCATTAGGCAGTTACTATGGACAAAATTTGAACATGTGAGCTGTGTCATTGAAGTAAGCCCTCCTTAAAAGAAAAACAGGATGAGAACCTGAGGGACTAAATTCTTCTTTTCTTTTACAGAACAGGCAGCACCCAGGAGAGCTTCCCCAATTTATTCTGCCAAAGTGCATCAGCATTGCTCTGGAGGCCTTTAAGAGTGGAAAAATACTTTTTTTCCATCCCTCTGCTCCCCAAAGCCATTCAGTTTCTGGCTGTCTATTAAGGCTTCCAACCAAGGTGCTAAACCATATCAATTGCAATGGCAATGATTATTTTTTTTTTCTCCCCTTTTGTGGCTGTCTGCCCACCAGGAACTGGACTGAGACCAGCAGCTCATTTTGCATTGGCTGCTTAGCAGCTGTCAGATGGTAATGGTATCTGATCACTGCGGACCTGGGCCAGAATCAAATGTGTGACCCAGGGGTTTAAAGCCTTGGTATCCTATTAGCAATCCCGCTGAGCTGCCCCTGGGTTGGGAACTGCTTGAATACAGACTATCTGCCTTTCACTGAAATGAATGTCAGCATTGATTTTAATGGGAGTTTTCCATTGCCCAAATTAGTAGTGTTAAGGACAGGTAAGCGACTGAGGGAAGACTGACAGCTGAGATAATGCCAAATACAGCTGGAGCTGTAACTGTGTCCTTTTGTGCTTCACGCTGATGTTTTTTTCTAAACATGCTGCAGCCTCCCTTGTTGGAATGCAATGTTGTAGCCTCTCTCCACGGTATGCAAATACTCTTAGAATGGGTGTTTTCTGAGCATGGTTAAAGGACCATTTGTTTTTAATCCAGAAGAAACTAAAAACATTCCTTTCAATCTAGGTGTTCTTCAGGTACTAAGGAGGTGACAGGAATGTGCTGTTCCAGGGAGTACAAAAGAACTCCTTTATAACTATTACATTTTCCTCAGTCTACACTGCAGTCATCTGTAGTGCTCTACAAACAAAGTTTTATAATGTTGATGAGATGTTGTTCTGTGTCACTGTTGCTCATTGTTCCTGGAATTGCTTCAGTTCCTTTCAGGTGTGGATGCCTGGTGCAAAATGTGCAGTGAAGGAGGCCTCCCCTCAGAAATGCAAGACCTGGAACTGGCCATCCATCATCATCAGACCCTGTACGAACAAGTAACACAGGCCTACACAGAGGTATGTGCTTCCCAGCGAAGAATGTATCTGTTAAGTGATAACAGATATGTTACTGCATTTTGGAGCTTAGCTTTCCTAAATGAGATAGGTTCTGCTCTCCTTTTCTGTACATTTTTCAAAGAAGTCAGATCTAATCCCAGACTTTAGGAAGTGACTCCTAGCAATTTGTTTGTAAGGACACAACAGAACAATCTGGGGGACAAACCCCATACAGAAATGAAATCTAGACCTAGTTTTGGCACTGCAAAGAAGAGCCACTTCTCTGCCTTTGCTGAACAGGGAACTCCTCTCAGCCCTGAGCAGCTTTACTCTTGTTGCTTTCCTTCTATGAATGAGTCCTGGCTAAAGCACAGGTATGCTAATGGGAACAGAGGATGCGAAAGGCTTTTTCTTTCAATATTCTTCAAGTCACAGAGATGTCAGGTTCCTCATTACAATGAATGCTGCAAGAGACTGTGCTTTAGATAGAATCATAGAATCTAGAATCATTTAGGTTGGAAAAGATCCTTGAGATCACTGAGTCCAGCCATTAACCTAGCACTGCCAAGTTCACCACTAAACCATGTCCCCAAGTGTCACATCAGATGTATTTTTATATACTGTTGTCAAATATCTCAGACCTAAATAGAGTATGTGTTCTTTTCCTTTAAAAGAGGGTGCCAAGTATGCTAAGACTAAAACACATTTTCTGGCATTTTGTCAAAAAAACCTTAAAATTCTTCACTTGCTTTTCCCCCCAGCTACCGACAAACAGCCAACATTCACTTCATCTGACTGTGATGAGGGTCTGACTGAGGGTCTGTATTCAGTCCACTTTATTTTGCAAGAGGGCTGTAGGACTTCCCTTGCTCCTCTGGATGTTCACCCCAGGCACCGGCTGACCTGCAAATTACCCTGGGGGTGGGAAGCCATGTACATTATCTGTTCTATTCTGTTATTCGTGTCTCTAGGACTCAAGCTTGTTGGAAAGTAATTCACAGATCACCTGAATGCCTGGGTTTAGTTGTATTTTTCATTTTCCTATACTGTGCTGTGCTTGACTTGTGTTGCTGGGTACCAAGGCCTTTTGCTCCTTGCAGGGTTTTCCAAGCTGGACCGGAGGACCATGGTAGTGCTTGCTATATTTAACAAGGTACCAAGTGAAGACTCCAGAACAGAACATAGCAACTCTCCTCCATGCTCAGCCCTTGCTCTGGTCATCACATTCTGGGAAGAATCTATAATATAAAATAGAAGAGGAAAGGATTTGCTAATCTAGGCATGGTGGTAGGCATTCATGTCTACACAGTGAAGTTGTGTAGATACCTTGAGGATGAATGTAAGGAATGTTAGACAGAAATCTCCTCTTTTCTAAACACCTGAAAGAATTTGGGAGTTAGTCAATTAGAATGAGGAAATCTGGGTTGCAGTTACAAAGGGCAATTCTTTATCCAATGCTCAGGCTTCTCAGGAACAGCAGGTTGTGTGAGCAAACACAGAACAGTCCTGTTGATCTCTAGTTGCAACTGTGAATTTTATACAAGTGCCGACTCAGGTGAAACTAAAGATTTTTATTGCATTTAAAAATTATTTCCAAAAATTAAGTCAAATTTGGATTAAATAAAAAATAATAATGTTTGAAACTGGCATTCTGTTTATGAGCCCCAATCTTAGTTTTTGTGAAATGAAAATTCATTTAAAACTCACTACCAAAAGCAACCTTTAACATGTATATTGCTTTTCCTGATGCTTCCTCAGAAAGTTATAACTTGTTGCAGACATAGCTGTTTAAAACATTTCTATATTATTGTACTGATAAGTACATTTTTAAACTCTATGTAGAATTTTCTGTAGAAAAGCAGAACAGAAAGCTTACAGTCTGTTATTTCAGAAATGTTCACCCTTTTCCCACAGCTACCTGGTGAGCTGAAAAGGCTGGATTAGATGTAGGAGTCCTGCCTTCTAACCACATGCCTATTTCTCCAATCTAGATAATGCCACTTGCCCATAGAAAATAATGTTTCTTCCCTCAGAGCTCTCTATGGTGGGATGAAAATTGTAGCTTTTTCTTCAGAGTCACTGACAATGTGTTTCTATTTCTATAATTGTAAGAGATTTGGAATACAATGAACGTTTCCTGGGATAACCATTTAATATTGATATTTAATAAGATATTAATTAACATTTAATAGGATATATGGGCCTATTCTGTTCTGTTACAGAGTAGAACAAAGCAGTATATATTCACTGCAGGAACCAAAGAATCTTAGGGAGACTCTTGTTTTCCATCTTGCTCTGGTTGTAGGCATAATTATTGGCCTTATTTCCTTTATTGCACTTGAGTGGAGCTCAGAAATAATGGAGGCAGAGATCATGGGCCTGATATGCAATCCATGGCTAAACAATCCTCTCCTGCGCTAAGCTGAGCTGCTGCCAGAACAGGCCGCCTTCTGAGAATCAAGGGGTGCTTTTGCTTTTACTTTGGGTAGAACAGTGTTGGAGGGAGGAGATACACATGAGAGGTATGCCTTTGGCAGATTCCCCTCTTGCAAAGAGTTCCTCTAGATGTCTCCAGCCAGGATGTGTTTATGTTGCTCCACCAGTGTTTCTAGTGGATGAACAGCAGGAGACAAACTTGGGACACCCCTACTGAGGACTGTACTGATTTGGTAAAGACAAGGAGGAGAGAGAGAGGTTTTCTCCAGGCAGACTTGAGCCTGGTTGATTGAAAGAGCATCTTGTTCAATGTGACTTGATTAACTGCACTTTACTGTCTGTTCCCAGAGGCGTGATGTATTTGCTCTAAAGACCAATTTATTTTTTTTCCAGTGCAAATTGTAGCTGTTTCACAGATGGCACCATTAGTCTAGTCACTTGCAAGGCTTTGGAGGTCTTTCTGACCCACTGTATTGGATATCTACAGATTTTAACTTATTCCCTAGCTATGCATACAGCAATTGTGAAGATTATTCCACTAGAGCAACAATGTTTTTTTGGTTCACCCAAGGTCATAACTTCTTACAGAGGCATTTGCAAACTGCACACCCCAGCCCTTCTCCTACCATGAAGCCGAAATGCAGGAATATCGCCATATGGCAGGAGTGTAACTGTGTGTTGTGTCAGGTGGTGAGTTAAACCTTCCCAGAGTCCAGCAGCAATTCTGTTCTTTTCAAAATAAGTGAGATATGGTCAAATTTGCTTTGACAAATGCTGCACTGGCAATTACATTTTACAGGGACTGCAAGTCATGCTGGGTGCAGGTCCATTCAGTTTAAGACTTCTGCAATACTTCTTAAAAATACATTGTGAGACATAAGTGAAGCGGTGCAACTAAGCTGGGTTGTTGATGCTTGTCTTCTTGCACAGCCCTTGAAAAATTCAAGGGATTCACATGAAAAGAGATTTGGTGATTATTTTTTTTGCAGTTATAAGGAGAAAATGGAAATGACTGAAAGAGCACAGTAGGTAGCTTCTCCATTTGTGAAGCTGTTCCCTTCCTTTCTGAAATCTGTTCATTGGTGAACTCTGAGAGCACAAACCTTTTGTGCCCATTGATTGGGAATGCAATAATATTAGCAACAAAAATACTTTCAGAAAAGAAACACCTAAACCAAAGAACTTCAGAGATGCAGAAGATATGAAATCCAAGAATATATACATCTAACCCTTGTGAATACTGGGTACCATTGGCTACCTGATTGGCCTTGTTGGCCATATTCACCCAAGTGCTCTGGAAGAACACTTTTTTGTAACACAACTGAATTTACTGTGGTGTTTTGATCAGGCGTAATTAGTACACAGAATATTTCACCCATGGATCTGACCCCTCAAAATGGAAGCACTGCAAGATTATACCTCTGGGAGACAAAAAAACTGACATGCAGGTCCTGGACTTGGGAGATGATGTAGGTATAAGTAGGTCTATGTTATGGCACAAAGTTTCCAGGAAAGTTGTCCTGAGTAAAGCATGTCTCATATTGCCTGTGCAATCACATAGCTCTTACTGGTAAACTTTTGAACCTTTATTGTTAGTCCTGATTTTGCTGTGATTCCTATCAGTGTAAATCAGCAGGGACTATACTAAAAGCATTGTAACGCCACCCAGGGACAGATTCAGACCAACTGTAAGCCCAAAGGCCAGTAACAGGAACATAGTGAATTCACATTGAATTTAGCCAGTGCAAAGAGTGAGTTTCTGGTCTACTAAACTGCTCCCAAGTGTGTGCATAGCCTTGACTTCCTGTTCCCAGTAATTAAATTGTTGCTGATTATCTTCCCACAGATAAAATAGGATATAGTATGCATGTCTCCTTCCCTGTCTAGAAGCCGCTTCTTCCTACCTAGCAGCTATTGCCACCTCCATCATGTTGCCAAGGTAACACCTGTGCCTCTGTGTTTCCTCCTAAAATCTCCCCCATATCACCACTATCCACTACTGCTGGCAAGTACAATCATTCCCTCCGTGACCCCAGCAGGCTCCAGCATGTACAAATTGTTCCAGCTGGTCTTCAGCAGCCACTGACTTTGAGTATGGAAAGCCACTCCCTATGGACTCTCCAGTTATTTCCTGATTTAATTCCAAATTGCCCTGAATATTTAAAAAATCTTCAAGGATATGCCTAAGCCCACCTAATAGTCACATAGTATGATGAGATTTGACTCCCACTTTTGCCAGTATAAATCTCAAAGGCTCTCTTGATTTCTCAGAAAATGCACCAGATACACACTGCTACAACAGTGGCATGGCTTGCCAAAAGACACAGGTTTGGGTATTAAAGGATATTTGCTCTATTTGAAAAAGCAACTTATAATACAGAAATAAATGAGACTTGGAAATCCTTGAGATGTATTTTAACTTTGACTGATGATATTCAAAGTTTAAACTGGATAAAAAACATTCATTAAGCTATTCTCTAGCAAGGTTGGTGATTGTGATTGAATAGAAATAAAATGACTTGTAAGAAAATCTTGTGATTTTCACTGCAGTTTGTTTCAGAAGGAAAAGAGAAAAGTGGGCTGGGAACAGGAGGGGGATTCCAATAATGTCCTCATTTACCATTTCTGTTGAACAGAATATTTTAACTTTGCAATCTGCATCTGAAAAATATTTCAAAAACCCATTTTTAGAGAACCAGTGCATGCAGACATTTGTTAATAGCACTTTGGTTTTTACAGTTCCATTTTTCATTTTGCCCCTGCAGTATGAAAATGGTCCAGGAAAAAAATCTGGCGTTAAAAAATCTGGCATTCTGGGTTTTTTAGTGCCCAAATGCCTCTGCATCTGCAAATGTGTTTTAATATGCTCAAAAAAGGTTACACATGTGCAAAGGGCTTTGGATTTGCCAAAAACTTTGTAGCCCATTGAAAATGGGGACTGTAGATGCCTCTGAGCTGTTCCTGGGGAAGAAGAGAATCATTATCATATACTAATTTATTTTTCACTGCCACTGAATGAAATACAGAATGTCACACTTCTCAACATATATACATACTTAGTAATCCTACGAAGAAAGGACTCTCCCTTATCCTACAGAATATGAATGACTCTGCCATCTGTGGTTTTCTTAAAATGCCACCTCTTCACAAAAATAGGCCCGCTATAGCAAATGTCACCTGTCATCAACTAGTATATGTCAAGGCTTTTCAGTGCCCGAGTGTCAGAACGTAATATAGTCTTGGGATCTCTGCTTTTATGTATGCAGTCCCAGCAGTGCAGTATCTGTGCTCCTGCTGAGTGACACAGCAGGCCCACTAGGAAGTGAAGGCGAGTGCTGAATGTGTAAGTACAAGTCAAAAAGAGATGTTATGAGGTCTTTCTTCCTTTCTGACTAAAATAAGGAAAGCACACAGGGGAAAAAGAATCAGCTAGACTTTTCTCTGTCAGCTATTGGATGTTTAAGTATCAGTGCAGTGAAGTAGACCTGTTTCTTCACTCAGGTGAGCCAGGATGGAAAAGCCTTGCTGGATGTTCTACAGCGTCCCTTGAGCCCTGGGAATTCTGAATCCCTCACCGCTACTGCAAACTACTCCAAGGCTGTTCACCAGGTGTTGGATGTGGTACATGAAGTCCTGCATCACCAGCGGCGCCTAGAGAGCATCTGGCAACACAGAAAGGTCCGGCTACATCAAAGGCTGCAGCTCTGCGTTTTCCAGCAGGATGTTCAACAGGTAACATCGTTACTAAGGGAGATAAAGAATGGTCTTTTCTTTGCAGCCATAAAGATTGTTTGGTGACTCATCTAGAGGATATTGCCATAACCAAGATTTCACACGCAGCTCTATGCTAGAAATATGCTGAAGTCCTAATGTGCCTTTCAGTACCTCTCGGTTTCATGTTGGAAAACATCAATTTGTACACTGATTATTAGTCAGTCCATTCCCCACAAGAATGTGACAATGTTGTCATGGTTAATTTTTCACAAGTGAGCAATTAGCTGTAGGTACTCTACTGTTCTTGAGAAAATTATATTTAACAAAAAAAGAATTTCAAGTGTAAAAAGCAATTGAACTGTGATGTATTTCACCTTCCTATGTGGAAAAAATACAGATACTGACCTTTTAGTGGTGGTGTTTGGATGATCTTTGCATTATTGCTATTTATGTAATCCACATACCTGTGCTATGAGTTTGTTGGCCCAAATGAACTGCATACCCCAATGTGCAGAGCCCACCTCACAGAAATACAGGTTATACAGTACAGGCTCACCTCTGAGAACTCAGGCTCCAGGTGAATAACTTTTTTCTCCCAAAGGAATCCCTCTGAACACCAGCACAACAGCGTAACTGACAGTAAGTATGAGATACCATGTTTGTAGCTGCCAAATATGCAAGCATAATCAACAGATGTTACAGGACTCTGATCATTCAGGATGGTGTGGTTTGTTTAAGGGCCCCATTACAGCCCGAAGCAGATGTTGGTAGCAATATGGTACTTACTTTAAACGAAGAGGCTGAATGCTCTAATCATGTTTATGGAGCATTCTAATGTCCCTGGGGTTCTTTATGTCATTGCCTTCCTCCAAGTGAAAAATGAGGTGGAGACGGAGAGACAAAGCCGTCACATGCAAAATAGACATAAACCCACAAGGACAGGAGAGAGGCAACTTTTGTTCAATGTGAATTTGTGGTCCTCTTAGTGCCATACTTGAAGTGCCCCATCACAGATGGAACTGCAGCTGTAGGTATCCTTTGCAAATATGTATGACCATTTCTTTGGCAGTTTTGAAAAGTTTGCCAGAACTTCTACCTGCTCAGTTTTTCCTATGAAACCACACAAATATTCATGCCATATGTAACAGATGTTTAATTTAAGCAACTTCATTTTCGTTACGTGTCAGCAAACATACTGCATGGTAATGAAATTCATAGGCTATATATTAAATAAAGCATGTACTTGGAATTCAGTTAGAACACTCTCTGCAAACTATATGAAGGCTGACATATTATCTTAATACAATTTCGGGGTTAAAATCTCAAAAATCGAGGGTTGTAAATTCTGATGTTATTATGCTTTTTCCATTTGTGGTGTATAATGTCAATAAGCATCCATATTATTTTAGGTATTCTTCATCCCCTAGAGTGACTTACACTTTTGTTCAAGCCTTCCAACCCAAAACTTTCTCTTTTACATCTTCTGAAATCAGTAGAAGTGTTTATGAGGTTCATTCACGAAACCCATTCAGAATTTTACTTCCCACATATGCAAGGCAATGAGGCTGTGTCACTGGTTTTCAAAAGGAGCAAGTCTTCTTGACTTTTGGTGGGAGGAAAAGAAACGAGCAGTAAGAGTCACTGGAGTACAGTCACTTTAGACATCACTCTGTGTGAGTTCTGTTGGCAGCAATCTTTCCAAATTTTTCTCTTAATGGGTAGTTATTATTTGGGAAGCAAAAACTTAATGACAGACATGTTTCTGTCCTAGCACACACTTCCTGGAGGCATCTCTTTGTCCGACTTGGAAAGTAGAGAGGAAGAGATGAATCATTCTGTTCACTAAACATCTGTACTGTTCAAGATAAATGCTTTGTAACTTATAAATGACATTATCAGCTAAACAGAAATATGAAGTGTAGATTCAATGAGGAGGAGGAAGATATCTGAGTATGATGATAGGGTTTTTTGGAAAATAATCACCTCCTAGGTATCTGTTGTGCAATTCCTATTATGCTTATTTTGTTAAATGCCCATCAGTTGGCAGGTGAAGCTGTCTGCCTCTGTATTGTCACTAATCATAAGTAACATTTATCTATCATAATTTGTTGCCTTGTCAAAATTTAATAACCTTTAACTAAGTTCTTCCTGATCAAGTCTAAAAAGAAAAGATGTGGGAGAACAAATCCTGACAGGAGAGCCCCGAGTTTATTGGACTTCACTGTGTTCTAGACAAGTAATGACACAGTGTAGTTTCTCTAAGGAAGATACTCCTCTTCCCTTTCCACCCAGCTCAAAATTAAGCTCAAAATTCTCACAGATATAGTTTTCCCTGTCAGATGTGCCAGGGCTCACCCTCTCCAGCTGCTGGCCAGTGCAGTAAAAATTTCTGGTGAAAGATGATCTCTGTGTTAGAACTTGCAGTCCCTCACTTGTTCATCTCTACCTTTCTCTTCATGTCAGCTGTTCTGCATCAATCTTCTCTTAAAAGCAGATGTGAATAGGGACGATTTTTGTTGTGTTGCATGTTATTAATACAGACTCCAGGATTATTTTGCCATTAAAGCATTAATAGCTTTTGGTAAAGAGTCATCTCCAAGAAGAGATACTTATGAATCTTAGGAGATCAATTATTCCTCACCTAACTGCTCTAGTTAGTCTTGCCAGAGGGATGAAGTATCTAGGCAACCCAGGCATACCATACCAAGTGTTCATAGGGAAGTCTTGCAAAACTGGTTAGCTGGATGAAGGCCAAGTGTGTGCCTTTTAGACTGGATTTAAGAGTTAAGCTGTGTTAAACAGGGCTCATTCATATAATTCCTAATGTATTCTGCACCATTTGCAAGGTATACATGCTGTATACATTACTGGCAGGTAAGGACTATGTTCTCAGATAGCTTCCCACTGTCAAGGAGATGCTTTTGATTCTAGCTGGGTTTCAGTTGGAACAGCACAAAAGCTGAAAACATTGAAAATGATGGATTAAAAGATATAAAAGTAATTTTTTATTCTGAGATAGAAAGTCAGCCATCCTTACAGTTGTGTCATAACCAAAATACAAGTTCTGCTTTAAAAAAAAAAAAAGTTCAAATAAACACCGTGGATTCCCAAGTTACAATATTAACATAAGAAATGTTAAGCTATAAAATGTCATTACAAGTACTCACTACCTCACACCACCAGACATTTTACAAGATTATTTGCTACTACATCTATGCATTAATACAATTAGCTTAATTTGCACATGTGAACCAAGGTAAATAATAGTGTGCTAAGGACAATGAGTGATGAATATATAGCATTTTAAAGAAGGAAAGAAAATGCATGATGTGAAGCTGCATTTGCAGCCTCCACAGGAAATGGAGCACCGTTCACACAGAAGGGATAACAGATAAGGCAATTTGTGAGCTGTTATGAGGCTCTATGCAGGCAGGAACTGACAAGGAACTCTTTTAACACCGAAAGTATTTAGGATCATTATAAAAATGTTGGTTTGTTGAGTGTGTAAAATACTTCCTTGCTTTGGTTGCTTTTTAAAAACAGTCTATCGTTTCAGATAGGAAAGAGCTGCACTGTTTGATGGTTTTAGAACACAGCTGTGGGAGGAGGTGCTGAGATTGTGTCCTGCAAGGGAGAAAAAAAAAGATCCTTTGACATTCATATTGATATTGTGTAATTGCTGTAGATGCTTCAGCCCATTTTTGGTAGCTTTTCCTTTTTGCCCCTCCCAGCTCTGGGTCTCCCCCTTCTGCAGACTGTTTACCAGCAAATTAAGACCATTTCCATTTGTGTTGAGATTTGAAATTGTGCTCATGTTGTCTTCAATTTCCACTGTTTTCCACCCGTACATCCTGAACAGCAACACTGTGAAAGAGCAAGGGTAGCATAAGTGTTGTACCATGAGCAGATGTTCCCAGCAGCCTTATAAATAGCTGAAGTAAGTTTATAATGCTGTTCTTCACCCCATTGCCTCTCCCATCCCCTTTGTTTCATATGGGCAAGAATTTTGCCTGAATTCTCTCATTCATAAACTCATTCAAGTGAAGCTGTAGAGCCTGAAGAATACCTATTAAAGTAGAAGGAAAATGGAGACCTATCAAAATGGTCTATGCAAACACTGAACTTGGTATTTTAAAGCATTTTCATGGCAGAATAGTCAATCTGCTACTCTTATTCCTCAGGTTTCATTCCTTCTCATGGAAATTCTCAGTCTTTCCATCATTTCCATACATACACACCAACACTTAGCCTGATGTAGCCTTTTTCTCTACAGATTCACATGATTCTCTGGGGTCATTGCTGGTGCTGTTTCCTTCTTGCTTCACTTTGGTTGTGATGGTTGCCTGTAAAGGAAGAGCTGGAAAATAAGTTGATGTAGAAGTACTGTGTGTACTGGTGGAGTTCCTTGGCTATGTACAAAGCCTTGAGTTATGTGGGGTGGCTGTGCATGGCTGAATGAAACAGGCCCCTCATGCCAGATGAAGACCTGTGGCAAACAGCACAAAAGCTAGGACTGTTGCCATACCAGCTGTAGTGATGTCTCAAATCCTCTTTGCTATTGAAAGGGCCAAACTAGATTAGTGTCAGGTTCACCTGGGTTTCTCTAAATCTGTGGATCTGCATTCTGTTGGCTTCATGCCCAGATACATTAATGGACGTAGCTTTGGTTTCCTTGTTGGTTATCTGCCCCTGGTGATGGATAAAAAGGCCATGTGGCCACACTGATATCATTACATTTACCAGCTGCCATTTTTGTGGGAGACTGCAAAGTATTGCAGAGGAAAGGCTGTCTCTCTTCATAACCAAGCACTTTAACTTGCAATGTGTCTGGCTTTTACTGGCCAAGAAAACAGATCAGGGCATGATCCTGACATCTCTTGTATGGAAAAATGTCCTGCCAACTCTGTCTGTCTCTATACACTATCTGAGAATACCGAACACTTCATGTGATGCATGTCATCTACGTAGTCCATTTGCAGAAGAATGCTAGGATATTTGAGGCAGTTCATGATTCATTTAGCTCACACAAGATTTTAGAGGATTAAGTCTGTACACCACCACCACCCGCTGCACACATGCATGCATACACTCTGTTGTTTTGATCACTTCAAGGCAATGAAGGGTTCTCCAAAATTCTGTGGTTTTCCCATTTGTCATAGTTTCTTTCAAAGACAGAAGAAATCAGACTATAAATCTCCTTTTATGCTTTGTTTACAATGATACCTTCACTGGGTCTTGTAAATCAAGAGATTTATTTGTAAACAATAGCTAAGAAAAAAGAAATGTACAATCAAGTCAAGATTATATTTACTACCATAGGACTTCAGCCATAGCACCCTGCAAAAATATATCACATACTCTGTGCGCCATTTGAGCAGATTTAGCCTGTAAATAGCTGCCACTGACAGATCAGTAATTAAAACATTACAATTCAAAGCATCCTAGAGAATTTTCACAGCCCCTTTGATAAATTTCTCAAGTAATGAGATGCACTTAATGTTTGTCACTTGTATGTTTACATTTTCAAAGTACTACTGCTGTACTTTCTCTGAACTTAGAAGGTATATGTGACCTTACCAGCCATAAGGTTGAAGTATTAATTGATAGTGAGTAGAGGTTCTATCTATAGTTGTATCGTCCCCAAATATTAATGAAAAAAAGAACTCAGGGGTCAATACTGGTGAAACTACTTGGCAACCTTCTCCCAATGGGATGTAACAGGAGAGAAAACAACCTTTGGTTATCCGTGACTGAGAGATAAATAACTCTGTTTTCAGTAACCCCTTCCTTCCAGCAATTGTTGAGGCCAGAGTGTCCACACCTGATTTATTATTTGATACAAAGATCTCGCCACACAATTCTGATTGACCATACCACTATTTTTCTGTATTGACCATACAGCTTTTACCTACATAGCTCTAACAGACTAACTTAATAAGATGTGCATGTGTTTCCAAACCCACATTATGTCCCTAACAGCTGCTTATTTAGTACTTGTCTGCTCTATTATTTATGCAGTAAAGGATGGTACATTTTTAGTGAAAAGATTTTTTGTTTGTTTGTTTCCATCCACTTTTTGTCATAGGCCATGCCAATAAAACATCTTGGCAACTGTTTCTTTAGAGCAATTTTCATTCCATCCCTTTTGTTCCTGCCAAAGGAACTGGCACATTTTCAGGCAATGTGAGTGCAAGTCTAGGCAAGGAAGAGATTTGTGGCCCCACTCATCTTCTGAAGAGGACTAACAACTAACCAACACTGACACTGATTTGAAAGTAAAGTGGTGGTGTATTTTTGCTGATTAGTATCCTGCAGATATTATAAAATGAATTAATAATGACATAGCTATTTAAATAACACAAGGGTTGCTCTCTTAGTTGTTTATTTTGAACTGTTATAAAAGGACTGTCATTCCTTAAGTGCAACCCACAGTGGCATGGGATTATGCAGGGGTTTCAGATTATTTCTACTGGCTATATATGTATCTCGAAGCTCTGGTGGCAGCAGAGAGAGTAGCAGAGTAAGAGCAGCCTGTACAGCTATACAATCCCTATTACTCAATAACCGGATTGTGTTGGATTTACCCCTCAAGGCAGCTGTGTTAGGAAGGAGAATATTGCATACATATTTCTTTAGTGTCTGGTGATTTCATACGGATGTTTCTCTAGTTCCTGTATCTTGCAAAGACACGGAGTATTTATGGACAGTGAGCTTTAGGTTGTCCAAACCAAACAGGACACGGTTCTTGGAAAAACAACACAGCTAAAAGAAAGAACATGCATTTTTCCTCTTTACCAGTGGCTCCTGCATAGAAATCTGCCCTTCGAAGGGCCACAGCACGTAGCTTCCCAAGTGAGGAGTGCACTTTGACATTTGAGCTTGTTCAGACAATGCCTGTTGGTATAGATCTAGGCTCCATGTTTCTGTCCACACAATCACATTTCACCCTGTAACCGGTGATCAGTGTATAGTGTAAGAATACCTCAGAGATGTCTCAGGCTATCAGCCTAAGAAGTTAATTGCTTTAAATACTTCAACTCACATGAGAGAGAGGAAGCTCTATTCTAAATTTCCAACAATGCTCTTTAAATATAGATCAGTATTATCTTGGATTTTTTGTGCCAAAACTCTTTACAAAGAACTACAGATTTAAATTATTACATTTTCATTTAACGATATTTATTCTGGAAATTCCTTAAGGGTTGCTTATTAACAATAATCTATCCTTTTCATAATTTGATTTAAAGTGTAACTTGAAATTATCTGGAAACAACCTTTATGTCTTTCTTCCTCTATATAGTTATTATGCCAATCAGATGATTGTTCTTTGTGCTTTTAAAGAGTCACTGATTAAAAAATAATAATGATCACTTTTTAATTTACACACAGAGCAGTAGTGCTAGGGATATCAAACTTCAGGGGCCAGCTTCAGTTACCAACTGAAGTTTACTTAGCATTGATGTATGAGCAGTGCGAGAACACTTTGATGAGCTCCACAGCTGTCTTGGGAAATAGAATCTAAGGAAATCTGAACCAGCCAGCTTGATCTCTCAACCTATTGAAGTGAGAAGAGGAACTTAAAAAAATCCTTTGTGCCCCCAAAAATGTTTTTCTTGTTTAGAGCACTGTCTGTCCTTCAAGACATAGTCCTTTCAGATGGTCTGTTTTGGAATTTCCTGAACTGCAAATGTTTGGATTCTTACTGAGAGCTTAGGAACCTCTAAGAAGGCCTTCTGAAAACCCTCTGAAATCCTACTGACTCCTTGAGGTTTTGGTTCTACCTCATAGTGGATGAAGAGGACATAATTCCTAGTATGAAGAAATGGAGATGGTGACATAAAGATACAGTTAGTTCTCCACAGGTAGATGCTACTCTCCACAGTCTGGATTTATCCTGCCTGTCTTTAGGAGTGTAACTGAATCATCCAAGTCAGGAGCCTAATGCGTAGTCTCCTTTTATAGTCAACGGAGGGACACTGGCATCTTCAGAGAATGACTCAGTCTGTCTAAGATCTGAATTGTACCCTAGATACTTCCCTCTCTTAACTATTGACTGTCAGGAAAATAATGATAAGGTAGTCTCTTCATACAAGACCTTCCGTTTATTACCTAATGTTGGGTGAGATGTGTTAGGATGCAAAAGCCCAATTTTGTGTGGTGTGGAGCACCTCTAGGCATCGTGCCAGGCCACTCAGTCTCTTTCTGTGCCAGCATGTGCTTTGCAGCAAACTACAAGGAAGTCAGTCCTAGGCAAACCGCTAAAATTTGCTGTTGTGCTTAGGAAGAATCATCCTCCTTATATAGCATATCCTCATTGTCTATTTCTATCCCAGGATTGTTTGCATGTCAGCATCCTTGAAAATATGATGTGCAGTTTATTGTTTCTGAAAGGAATCGTTGGCTCTTATTGTTGTGGCAAAGGAGAAGAAAGAATCAGGCTTGTCTGTTACTGATTAGGCCTACAAAAATAGTAGGGCTGCAGTGGTGAACGAAGAGAAATAAAGTAGATTTTTCTCCAGAAATACGTATATTTTTGAAAGCAGTTGCTAGAATGAGTAACCGTCACCAAGGACATGGAGAAAAAAAAGGTAGATAAAAGAATAAACGTAGACTGGAATGTCAGGCTTTCTACCCTGTAACTGTATGCAGTAACAATAACAGTAGTACTTCTTGCTTATTGTAGTTTCTTTCATCTCAGGATTATGGGTTTTCTAAAAGGTTGATGTTGAGTGACTTTCCAAAGGTCACTGAATGCTTCATGACTAGAACTTTTCATGTCATGATATCTGATTCACAAATCCCCGCTCTAAACCCTCAAAGTCATTGCTACTCCAGTTTTACCCCTTATGAAAAGGTCTTACAGGATTTATTGAGACTATCTAAAAATGAAATAAGGGTCTGTTATGCTAAGAAATAAATATGCTATTTTAGGCGTTGGTTTAGGAGTCCAAAATTGTCATTCTTTTCTACTCCATTCTCCAGTACTCCATACTGATCTTTCCAGCCAATTATCTCCTCACATAGCCTCCCAGCTTTTTCAAGATCCTGCCTGTCACTCAGAGTGATCAGTCCTCTTTCATATTGCTTTTGATTGATGGCCAACAAAAGGTACTTTCATTAAAGTGAGAAAAAACCTAGCCAGACAACAAAAAGGGTAATGATAGCTAGTTCCCAACGTATAACTTTAACAATTTCACTGTGTTTTTCCCTACGGAGCAGCTGTTCAGCCAGCTGGTTACTTTCACCCTTTAGTAATGAATTGCACTCATGATTTGAGATTATTATGTCTCATTGGGTAGCAAGGCCCAGTTTAGGTTAAGCTTATCTGGCACCATGGCCTGTTTCTACTACCAGCTCCATTCCATGCTCATCACTCCCACTAGCTCTCCTCCTTCTAGCAGCTCTACCTTACTTTATGCCACAAGCTACTTTTACTAGCTCTGCTCTGTATGGCTGGGCTCTGCAGCAGCTCTTTGCTCTCTTAGCATCTCCTGTTGGCTGTGCCTGGGTTCAGAAGCTGCCTTGTTTCAGTAGCTGCCCTACCTAACCAACTTGACTGGAGAATTCTGGTATTTCTGACCTTGGAAGAGAGGTTGTGCACTATTTAGGACTAAACACAGTGTTTTAACTCACAGGAGACTTTTAAGCAACTTCTTTTGTTTCATACTCCTCACAGGGAACTCTTAAACAAAGCTTCTTGCTTGTTTTTTAACGTTGTAATCTTTGGATTGCAGTTCTGGAAGCTATTGCCCAGGCTCTGGTGACCCTTCAGGCACATTTAGACAGAGCTGGCTGGCTCAGACTCCTGCATACTATTACAGCTATAAACTTTCTTTTATGTTACGCTATGGTTCCCTTTTAACAAAAATGTCCTTCAAATATAAAAACATGCAAAACAAATATATTTCAGGCCTCTCCATTGGTCTTTTACCTTTCTCCTCCCTTTGTTTTGATAGTTCTTCATTTGTTTCTTTCCTGCCTTTTGGATTTTTTTGGATGGGACGTGTGTTGAGGGATGGAGAAAATTACTTTTATTTTTGGCTTCAGTGACATACAAAACATTCTGACCTTGAGACAGTTCCCTTCCCAAATAAGGAGGAAAAACTGGGGGGGGGGGAGGGAACCACAAAATGAAACTTTTTCTTTTCATTGCCCTCTCCCTCCAGCAAAAAGTAACTTTAAACAATCAAAATGTATTTTGGGGTATTGTTTCTGTTTTTTCACCTCCTCAGGTTTTCAAAGTGCAGGAGGTGTCATGAAACCAGAGGGGAAGAAAGTTCAGGATGAGGGGATGATGTATTCTGGGAGCCACCAAGCTTGGAGAAAAAATATCAGAAAGAAAGCAGGTTTTCACAGAAAAATTCAGTTTGGGGAAAACTAAACTTTTCATTAAAAAGTCCCCAACCACTTCTGCCCCTCACTCTGCCCATGACTCTCACTCCTGGAATCTTTTAGGTGGTTCTTCTTCTTTCTTGAGCAGCTCAAGGTTGTTCCTGGCTGAAAGGGCTTTTCATACGTCTGGTCCTGCTTGCACTTATATCCTAGTTTATTATTGCATTGTCTCTACCAGTCTGCCAGGGGACTTAGGGCTCAGCATCCATTTGTTTGCCTCCCCACGAACAGCTTCTCATTGCCATTATCCATGGCCTCCTTTAGTGAAGCTGTAAGGTCGTTGGCCTTTCACTCTTCAAAACCCTCAGAGGATCCATTTCTGCTGTGACATGTAGAAGAAATCAGCCATACAGTTATGAGTAGATTACACAGTGATGCAAATGTCCTGGGCTTTTTATTTCAGTTCTCCTGTGTCTTGCATCCTGAGTGCCTAGCTCAGCATGGGGTCTGTATGCTGCATGCAAATTTTCTCACACAACACAGCAACTTACCCCTTTCCCCACTTATTTGCAGTACTAAGCTGTGACTTCTCTGCCCTGGGACATGTATGTCAAGTGCAGCTGGTTTGTCTGAGCAGTGATTGATAGACAGGCAGTGCAAGCAGAAGAGATGCTGCAGTGGCCCTACAGCAGGAGAAATGCTGTGGTACAGGTTTGAATGGCTGGGCAGGACCCAGTGGCAGAGGAGCCATGCCAGGAGGTCAAACACAGCCTTGCACTGCACTCCTTTCTCCCTGCGTGCAGCCTGACACGTAGAGTATCTTATACTGGGAGACAAAATGTTTGAGACATCAGGCTATTTATTTAAAAGACAAAGAAGAGATCCTAGAAAAGCCCCTGATGGAGAATAGCCACTCCTGGCATTCAGGGCACTTCTTTCATCCTTGTTCTCCTACTTCTCCTTCCCCACGTTGCTTACACTTTCATATTTTGCCTCTAGTCTCAAACCAGGCCAGAGCCCGATGGGGCAAAGGGTGTGTTTTCTGAAGTATTGGCATGATGCTCAGCCCTAACAGGCTCTGACCCTGGCAGGGGTGTTTAGGACTGCTGCAGTGTTGTATCATTCTGTTGAGTTTTTTTGTTGCTGGGATGAGACTATGTACCAAGACACATTTGTCCCAGTCGGGATTTGTTCTCTTACTAAACCTGTCTTTGCCGTGTTCTGTGATTATAAGCCTTATTAAAACAAGATGATTAAATCATCTGGTCCCAACAGTAACCTAAAGCAGTGCTTTATTTAATATCCTGGTCAATCAGGAGTTTTCTCAGCAGTGAAGCAGACAACTCAAGCACAGCAGGGACTGCCTATATGGGGCCTGGAGCATATTTCTTGCATTAAAGACTACTCTGTTGTAAAGCTCATCCTTGCTTTATTGGTCCTTTCTAATTGTTAATTGCCTTTAAACATCTTGTTTAGACTAGTAACAGTTTAGGTGGGTTGATACTATCAAAATGTAGACATTACTGTCTTAATTACTGTCTAAATTAGGAGAGCAATCTCAGGTTAGTACAGTGGTAGCAGTTCCAGACAGCCCGAAAGCACTGAAATTAGGAGCCAGCCATGCACGTTGCTCTTTCCCTATTGAGTAGATGAGGGGTGTATTTCCCAAGGTAAGTGCCTACCTGACTTACCATTATACTATTATTCTTCTGCCTACACTAGCACAGTTATGCTCTGGTTACAGATGGAGCTGAAAAACAAATAGTAAATATATTTTGGGTTTTTTTGTCCTGAGTGTTTAGTGGTTACCACTGAATGTTTAAGAGTAGCAGTAATGATATCTTTATATTAGTCTGACATTTATCTATCAGTGGATTTCTTTCTTCGTTCTACAGTGCCTCAGGGAAACTGAAAGGGGCCAGAAAGCAGATCAGGGTTGGAACTGTGAAAAACAGTCTTTTTTTTTTCTGAGTCTTTATCCACTCTCTATTAGTTTTGTCTTGTTTCCTCTCTTGAAGCCCGTAGGCACATCTGTCACTGGCAAAGTTAAAACCAACTGTTCTATTTAAATATTTGAGGATAACGTACTTTTCTAAAGAGTTTACATAGCTCCTTTTTTCCTTCCTGTGTACTTGCTGTATTTCTTGGGCACCTTTTACATTTTGGACAATCTCACTGAGAAAAAAAATGAAGCAAACGTATGCAAGGAAAATACTTCACAAGCCAAAAAAAAGCCACACTTTCAAATACACCAATTTCTCTATGGGATCAGAATGCTTTTCCTCACAAACATGAAAATCAGCACTGTGATGCTGTGTTCACAAACATGAAAATTAGCTGTGATGATAGCTGTTATTAGTAACAACAACTTGGAGGTCAACACCTTAGAAGCCTAAATCAGAGCTTCCAATCAGAAATCTAAATCAGCTGGGTCCTGCAGATGTTTCTATTTACTATCAGGTCTGCAAATGCTGTTTTTCTGTTGGTTTGCTGCCAGAGAAGAAAAATAGAGTTACTAGAGGTAGGAGGAAACACAAGATGCTAAATAATTATTTGAGGAATTAAAAATGCCTCTAGTCCACATGGTCACAGCATAGTCTGAGCGCTATTAACTCAGCAAACAAGAGGTTTCCAATAATTAGGCTACTGTTTCATCTGCTGGTGTTTAAAAGCTGTAGAGATCCCCTCCTTCAGGGCACTGAGGAAGAAACTGGGCCAGACGTTGAGCGTACTCAGGTATTTCTCTTCCTGGGAGCTCCAGAGCATAAGCTGAAGTGGTGGAAACAACCATAGAGGAAGATGAAAGGGAGGTTTTCTTGAGCAGAAAATCAGGAGCTTTTCAGGTTTCCTTGGCTTCACTCTGCCTGGGACAGTGCTCTTCTCATCCTGTGAGAGACTTGGGATATTTTTTCAGAAAACTCTGATTACGTCCAATCAAACAGCCTAGAATGGTGGGGAGCCAGACCTAAGACTGGAGCTGGCCCCAGCCTTGACTGACCCAGCGGTTGGGCCCTGTAAACCTGGTCTGAAAGGAGAAACGTGGGACAAGGAATGGAGATCTGGGGAAAATGCATTAGCCTCAGAAGGAGCAAAATTACTGTTCTAACTAGTGCTATGGACAGCAACAGCCAAAATCTTCTATATGTCCAAAGTAAGAAAATATTTCTGTATTTCAGAATATTACCATTGATAAGAGACTGACAGATGTGATTAATTGTATTGCTAATTCATCACATTACTGACAAGTGCCAGGTATGATTCCTGAGTATTGAAGAAAAGACTCACAACCAGCAACACCAGCAGCATAACTGCAAAAGAAATAATCTACCTGCTAGCCTCAAGAAGCCTCATGTAGACCACAGCAGCATCTTCCTATGCTGATGCAGAGCACATTTTCTGTGTCTTGTACAGAAGGAACATGCACAAATGTGGTTATTTATAGCTTCTCCACCCACACACAGATTTGAAACTTGCTCTAAAAGAAGTTCAGCATTTAAAGAATACAACAGTTTTTTTAACCTGAAGATTTTTTTTCTTTTATTGATTTCCTTTAAAAACAATATTCTGGGAACATTAGTAACAATCCAAGCATTAAGGAAGAAACATTAGTTCTTCATTTGTCTGTCTATTGTTCTCTTACTTGGAATGTTTTTAGAGAGGCAGTTGCCAAATTTTATCAAGTTAAACATTTAATCAAGAAAATGAAAGATGTGGGATACGTTTGACAAATGGGAACTTTACCAAAGGAAAGCAATGTGAAGTTGAAAGAATTTTTTTCTCAGGGTAACAGAGGCATGTGTATTCCCACTCCCTCTTGAGGAGCTGGCATCCTAGATGACAGCATTTAGTGAAGGAGCAGGTTGGGGCTGCGTGATCTCAGCCAATGCCCAGACGAAATGGGCAAATACTGCTCTCATAATGCCCAGCCTACACTTGGCCAACTCCTTCAGAGCCCTGAATTAAACATGTGCTGTTCCCAAGAGAGAGACATGACTAAATCCTGCATCTTTCTAATCAGCAGGGCCAGGATCAGCTCTTTTCTTTATATGGAGGGAAGGTGGATGGACCACAACACATGATATTCTCACTATTCTCCAAATGCATGTCAATTTTACACCATCTTAATATGGAAGTGAAAAACTGTACAAGTACATACTTGCTATCTGCAGAAAGGAGACGAGGTTATTTTTGCCATATAAGCTTGTGAAAAGGTCAGGAGTTAAGTTGGAGCAGCTGTGTGGGAGACGGAGCACACCTCATCATGGCATGAAGTGAGCAGCCATGTTGGGAGAAGGGGTGACATATCTGGGAGCAGACAAGAGTATTTGTAAGTATTGTACAGGTCTATAGGTCTGCAGTAATGTGAAAGCTCTCAGAGGGGTGTGGGGAATGGAAGAGCAATGCTACTTGCAAGCTAAGCCCTGAATCAGCAAGTCACCATGAACTTCTGAGACACTGCTAGAAAATTTAAGAACAGTCTTGGTGGTGCTCAGGCCATTGCCACGGGAGATATTTTGGATGTCTTCGCTTAGTCATACTGTTAATGTTGAAGCCCTTTCACAAGTTACTGTTTTTGCATACTTCTGCAATATAACCTGCTAAGAAGGGAGTAGCCAGGGGGAGTTGTTGTTCTGTAGCGATTTCCACTGCAGAAGCTGTTGATGAACAAGGATCCTGCTGCAGGGACTGTCTTGTCTGGACAAACACCTACAGCCCTGTTTCCAGATGGGCTTGTAGGATATCTGTGGGAGCTAGAAGCATTGATGAGTCTGAAGAAGACTATGTGCATGTATTTTTGCATATTGATGACATTTCTGACACTCTTCTAAATTGGTGGACCCACATATCTCAGTACTTGTATAATTTGATCAGATGCGTTCACTAGTAGCAACTGTGCTTTGCAAAGCTGTCCCTGCTGCAAAGAACATGGACGTTCTGCTTTTGGCAAACTAGTGTTTTTTTTAACTACGGAGGTTAGATGTTTGTTGTTAAAATGAGAAATTGTGCAGAGGTAAAACTTTAACATAACGTCCAGAAAGCTCATAAAAACACCTACAATCTAATTCCATGGGCACTTCTTTTTTGGGTTGAATGTAGACAAGGGAATAGAGGAAGGTTTTTAAATATTGTAATTGGCTCTGCTTTTAATTCTCCTCGTTAATTTAGTTGCACTGTGTAGCAAAATACTGATAGGTCTGTAAGGTTGCTTTTCCCTCCAAGGGTAAAAGGGAATGCATGTTTCTTTCTTTTTGAAAAGACCTCTTTAATTATGTGGTGGTATTTGGAATAACTACAATTAGAGGGGAAAAGCCGGGAGTGATTAAAAAATCATCCTTAATAGCAGCTGCATTAGTTCTCTGGCTTTTGAAAGAGACCCAAGCACAGCAGAGTACTAACGTATCCACAGAGAAGAGTTGTGGTAAAAGGGAAAGGCAAAATGGACGTGACAAACTTTTGACTGACTTCAGGGAAGGTTGTCAATTGTAACATTTTAAGAGGGATCTTCCTTGAGAAAGAAGTATCAAAATTCAACTTTCTTGTCCAGTCCTCAGAGCTCTATTGCTCTGTTCACTCAATTTCACCTCTTCTTTAAAAAAAAAAAAAAAAAAAAAAAAAACAACCAAAAAAAAACCCAACCAAATAAACCCTGAAACCTGAGATTGCTTGGGATACACTGATTAGGTCTCAAACCAGTTTGAAAGAAGTGACTCTTATGACTGACTGACTGAGCTGAATTACATACAGAAGAACTTGGTTGGCTGCCAATATTATTTTCTGAAGATTAATTAGTCATCACCACATGGACAGGTCAAGCTATGGTATTTCAGGATTTATGCTCGGCAATTAGTCATTTATACCGCAGTGAATTTGGAGCAGTTTACACCTGATTTTAAAGCCCTACCTTTCATAGAATCATAGAGTAGTATGGATTGGAAGGGACCTTTAAAGGTCACCTAATCCAACACTCCTGCAATGAGCAGGGACATCTTCAACTGTTCAGAGTCCCCGTCCAACTTGACCTTGAATGTTACCAGGGATGGGACATCTACTGCCTCTCTGGGCAACCTGTGCCAATGTTTCATCACCCTCATTGCATAAAGTTTCTTCCTTATATTTGGTGTAAATCTTCCCTCTTTTAGTTTAAAACCATTACCCCTTGTCCTATTGCAACAGGCCCTACTAAAAAGTTTGTCCCCAATGGATTGCCTGCTCACTTTTGTACAGCTGCCACAACGTTGTTTACTACTTATGATCTTTCGGTATGTTCCTGTATTGGAAAAGGTTCCTAGAATTCCCAGCCACATTTGGAGCCGCATATTGCTAGAGGCTGCAAAAACTTTAAGTAAGAGGCAGCTTTCACTCCAAACACTTCCTTTTCTTGGTCGGTTTTTCTTGTTTTGACTGGAAGTGTGGTTAATGTCATTTTAGAAATGAGAATGGAGGCAGGGAAGTTGACTCATTTGCTGAACTGCAGTGCTGGGCATTAAACCAAATCACTCCAATTCCAGCATACTTTTGATATGAAGTCCATGCTGCTTTTTGCTTATTTCTTAAAACTCTTGCATAATTTGACATGCTTAACCGAGGAGATTGAACAGACTAAGGCACCGTTCCCTTCCAACGCTACTGAACTGCATTAGCAGAGCTGTATCTGTACGTGAGGAGTGCAATTATGCACGTTGACCTCTGTAGCTTGTATCATGCTGTCACATGAACTACATTTGTTCAGAAGTTGCTAAGAAGGAAATAGAACAGGGTGTTCAAGTGTGTGTCTGGAGGCTCAGATTCTACTGGATGCATAACCAGCCCCTACCTATTAACTTCACAAACATGGGGTCTTTGATCCATGTTTACCGAAGTCTGTTGAAACTTTACTGTCGATTTTGGTGGGAACAAGATCTGAGTTTTAGAGATAGATACAGGTGTCCCTGAAATTAAAAAATAATGTCATGGAAGCCAATGATAATGTTTCTGGTTTAAACATGAGCTGTGGTTCCCTTCTTAAAAAATTCATTTTTAAAAATACGTTACTGTGCCACCAACTTAAAATTATAATGAAGAGAAAGAAGTGAAAAAAGGAGCTCAGTTTTTATTAGGAGGTAAAAACTGCAAATGAGAATGGCTGAGTTTTGTTTTGGGTTCTATTATAAACCAGTAATAATAACAGGAAAAGTTCCTTTGTATTTTGGTGTACTTTCTCAGCTAGACCTTTACTTGACATTACTCTGCTGTGACAGGGCCAGGGATTGGAGGGAAAAGAAGTCTATTTTCAGCAACGATTTGGAATACAACAAAGAAACTATATTTTAATTTAAATCAGACTTGGTGTGCTTTGTATTCATTAAAGAGGATTAGGATTTATTAAGTCTCCTTGAGTTGTTGTAGGTTTGGGGGGATTTTTTGTTTTGTTTTTCTTCTGATTCTCAGTGTTTGTTCTGTCTTCCCCCAGTGCCGTTGCTGACACCAAATTCTCCTGGAGGGCCTGGTATCAGGCCAGGGGTTGGGCTGCCCATGCCAGCCTCCACAGAACAACATTATCCAGGAGCAGATGTAGTTGCAATGGCTAGAAGTTGACAATTCCACGCTTCCTCCACCCTGAGATTCAGTGGTCTCCCTGGCAAATGTGCACTCCTTATCGCACATTTGTGAGTTGAGACCCTTTCCTTTTACTTCCCAAGAAGGGAGTGGTTTGTGGGTATCCTAAGAGCATGCCTACTTTGAATTGTGTTGCTCGTAGATGCATATACAATGCGTAGCTTCTAGTTCTATTGTAAGAAAATGAATTATTTATCTTCTGCCAAGAGATTCTCTGTCTTATATCGCAAATTCTAGTTCAGCTAGTGTGTGTTACTAACTAGACTTGTATGATTTTGAAGGGCTGTGACAGAAAAGATTGAATTTTGTTGCTGTGCAGTATAACGAAACATTTACAATAAACCTTGGATGTAAAGTATCTATGAAAGCACAATCTGAAACATGAACCTATTAACTACGCTTCCTGGTTACAAAAAGCATGGTTGGCAAGGCAGGGTTTCTGGAACAGGGGTTTCAGGCATGCAAGGCCTTGGAGTTACTGAGCATTCATAATAGCAGCGACAGGAAAGGTAAAGATAAGGTTTGATTCTTGTGAGTCAAAATGATGATAAGACTATAAAACTACAAGTTTTGAAGTGCCATATGAATTCCTGGTATCACACCAGAACTCTAGTTAGCGCTTATCATCTCAAGAGCAAGCAATAAAATGCACATAGTGGCAACTTGATATCGTTTGGCTTCCTTTCACCTCCATACGCCTAGCAGATTTTGGAGGCTCTATCCACGTGTTTAAAGTTAGGCAACACTTATGCACCTATTTGAAATGGGACCTCATTTAAAGCTGAATAAATTGGGTTTACTTCACTGGAATTGCTCTGGAATTTATTACAACTCTGCTAGAGCTAGAGTTACCAAAGAGTTAATCTAACTCCTTTGAGTTACGCCAGGTTTGTAGTGTTTTGAGATCAAGATCTGACTCTTAACTGCTTAAAGTGCAAAATGGTATAATTTATTTTCAGAGTAACCTAGTTTTAAGAGTCACTATGGCAACAACAGTTGGGTCTTAGAGTAACAAAGATTAATGATTCCCTTGGCCAACGCACTTCTTCAATGGGTCATGTCACTCAGGAGCAATGAAACTGTTCAATGTGGGTCTGGGTCAAACACAGAAGTTGGGTTGCCCCATCACTACGAGCACAACATGCTGCATCCTATTAATGCTGGCTTAATCCCCAGCTCACACTTCTCCTCTCCTTCCTGTAGGACCAGGACAGGATTCAGTGACTGGTATATTTGAGCCTCTGTGTTCTTCTCCAAGTCATTCTCATTTCATCTTCATTCATTACTGCTAAAAGAAAAAAAAGTTTAAAAGATGGGAAAATGCAGAAGTTTTTCAACTAGCTTCAACAACAGCTGTATTTCCTAGCTACTTTTCCTGTAGTAATGGATTTACTACTCCTTTCACATTTTATATTCATGTAAAATCAGAGCAGAGCATGGGGACTTGCTAGGAAAGAGCTGGTTCCCGAGGAGATTTTAATTTAAAGTCAGATAAAGCTCTGAAGTGCTTCTTAGTTTTCACATTTACTGATTAAGAAGGATACCTACAGAAAGAGGCTTCATTTTCAAAGAGCCACATTAAGAAATCTGCCCTTTTAAAATAGTGCCCATCACCTTTTTTTTTTTTAAATTTGAAAATCAAATTAACTTACAAGCTATTAAAAGAATTGACCTTAACTGCACTAATCCAATCATCTTGCCATATTCCCATCATACAAATTAGCCTAGAGGAAGAGCAATTATCATCCCAGAACTTTGCTTAATTATTGCCTGATTGCTTCTTCAACCTTTTTCCTTTAAAACCATTCTTCCATTTCTTACTTGCTGTGTTTTCCTACTTTGTCTCATAGAAACTATCACCATTCCCTGCAAATGGACTCTCAAGTACTTTTTTCTCTGCCATCACCTGGGTAGTATTTATTTTACCAGTTTAGGTGTGCCATAGGTTTGAGACTTTCCACAGGCAAGAGTTCGATCATCAGCAAAAAGGAGTGTGGAGAGGCCTCTGGAAGCATTGCTCTTCCAAGCATCTGCTTCCTGATGCTGCACTCAGATGAAACCTGTCTGAATTGTCAATATTATTATTTTTGCAGTTAGATCATTCAAAAGGGACAGTTACAGATATTCTTCCTCCTGGTAGCATTTTGAACCTTGTGGTTATCCAGCCATATAATGACTGTAATAGCTAGTGCAGTCAGCCTGCTGTAATTGTACCAGAGTTTTATTTAATTTTCTTGGTGACCTGGGTTTGCTGCTTATTTTGTTGGGTGTGTAATTGTGCCCTGGAGGAGATAAGGAGACAGGACATGCACATCATGATAGAAAGAAAATAATGCTCTTACCACTTTTGATCTTAAACTAGGTGAAATTAAAAAAGAGATATTTACATCTTAACATGAGTGTATCCTGCAGCATTCCCGCCAATAAATGTTGCTGATATCATATGTGCTTCTTGAGCATTTGGTTTATGTTCTCCTTCTGTTTATAGGCTCCTAGCAAGCATTTCATGCTTTTGAGCCCGATGCTGTATAAACTTTTACTAGCTGGGAATTAAACACAGAATTATGAATCTCCATCCAGAAAAGATAGGGAGCCTGCTTCTCATCTTTTATCCTCACATGCACACTTTTGGGAGTCCCATGCAAGCAACCATCACAGTAAGCAGAGCAGCTCATATATTTCATCCCATGGACATCTCATGGGACTGAGTAGAGAAGCAGCAGAAACAGCTACCCCAGTCAACTCACCAACAGCAACTGGGTCAGTAAGGTGTGGGATGGGAATTTGCCACAGGTGAAGGTAAAATACCAAGACTTTATTATCCTCTGGTCCTTTCAGAAGATGTCTGTGAGTTATAAAGTTTCCCAGGCAATTCCAGGGGCAACTTCACAGATGCTTTGAGGTGTGCCTTGAAGTTTGAACTCAGCTATGTTTTTATTAATTTATTACTATCTAATGGACAGCAGCCTGGATTGGAAAATGCTGTCCTAGGTGGGAAGAGTGTCCACACAGTGGTTAGTCTGTATTAAATTGCAGTTATGCAGGATCAGGCTTTACTGTGGTAGGAGCTGCAGAGCAGGAGGGAGGTCCTGGCCCCTGTCCCAAGCAGCTTTCAAACTAGTGGAAGTAGAGTAGTAAATGCATGCTGGAAAGAGAATTGGCATATATTGGAGTTACAAAGTATATTTTGTTTCAAGGAACACCTCAGATGATGGATCAGTCTGTAACACAGAATTCTCATTTCAAAGAGTTCGTGACAAAGTCTTTTTCTAGCTGTTTTAAGAAAAAATAGCATCACGGTAAATTTGAGGATGTAATTTGGAAAACACTCTTAACTGCATTTTTAACCGCATCTTCAAGCTATTTATGTTTTTAAGGAATAATCCGATTATTTGAACTAAGTCACTGTAACTTCAGTGTTTAACTGTATCTCAGGATGTTAATTTTCAGCAGTACAGCAGGTTACACAGTCCATGTTCTCAATTGAAATGTTAATGTTTATATTGAATTGTTACACAGTTATGCTAGTTCTAAAGAGATTTCCTTTCTTCAGGGTAAGGGAGAATGTCTCCAAACATGCTGGCAGGTAGATGTTTACATGTGCTGGTGATTGCAGGTTTTATTGTGACCTTTCAGAGTTGTTCCTACATTTGATGTGGACTAATTGCTTAACATTTCTCGTTGTTTTCATCGGGGAGTAAGTGCTTTGTACCCATCCAGATTTATGTTCTTACTGTTGCGTTGCTCACTCACTTAGTTCATACCACAGCTCCTTATTTAGTGCAGACTTTCTGTGTCTTGTATGATGGAAACAAAGATGTGATAGATCTTCTTATTTGAAAATTATTGTGAGCTTATTAGACAGCAAATGCTTTATATAAGAAAAAATGTTAGCTGCTCATATAAATGCCGAGGATTCTTTTGATAGTGCTATCAGATTATCAGAGCCTCATGCTAACATCGTCTCTTCTGCCATTTATTTAGTATCTTTATATATATATACACACACATATATATAAAAAATATCATTTTCCCCCCTTTTATTAAAAATGAAGATACAGCATTTATGTATTTCACAGAATGGTCGTGAAAATTAACGCACTGAAGACTGGAGTGGTCAAATATGTTAACATGGGTTTCAGAGCCACAGAAAATGCTGTTAAGCAAGTTATTCTTTAAAAAGTTATGATTTGCTTCTTGTGGGAGTTGTGGCAGAAGTAGAGTTTATGGAACAATTTGAACCAGAAGTTTTTAAAGAGTCGATAGGGTCTGTGAGATCTGAGACATGGCACTCGAAGCAGAGAAAGGGCACAGGAAAGAGGTGGTCAAATACGATGTTACAGCCAGTGTCATTACTGCGTGGTTTATAGATTCATTTTTTAATCTTGTCTGCTCACATAAATTTGATTTATTAAGTGGATATACAATTTTGTCACCTCAAGGGGTATTTTATATCTACGCTTATAAACTAAAAGATTTGGAAACCTAATCAATACCTGCATAGATGACTTCAGAGGTGAGCTTTCATGTTACAGGAAGGATTTGGTGAATCACCAGATGGTGCCCTTCTGTGTCAGGCAGCATGGAATAACTGCCCAAAGGCAACATGAGATTTTGCTACAGGAGCTGCAAGTTCTTGGATGAATCCTGGAGCAGAGGCTTATTCCCTATGGATTAATGTTCTTGCGCTTTGTTGGTTTGGTTTCTTTGTTGAGAGCAAAGTATCCAAATTTTGACCATTAGTCTAGCCTATCTTCATTTTTTGTTTTCATCTTTGTTTAAAGTGGGCATCATACTTTGTATTTCTTGTTTTTAATTGAAGCATGTAACAAAACATCCATTTATAAAGTAAAGGTGGCAATCTCTGTCAACACTCATCTAACAGTGACTAAAGCAGCCCAATATAACACTGGTTAGGATAAAAAATTTATTATTATGTGATTACTATTTTAATGATATAAGCATTAAAAAGTTACTAGAATAATTTGCTGTAGAATTACAGTCAGTGGCTATCAAATATTAATAAATAGAAAGCACATACTGCCTACTAACTTCATATGAAACATTGTTTGAATTAAAGCCATTTGCCATTTTAAAAATGAGGCCTCATTAGATTAGATTATTTCAAAATTGAGTTTTGATCTGGTTCCATTTTTAATAGATAAGTCGAAAACTCCTGACAAGAGAGAAGAGGATATTAATGGAATTATTTTCAGACTTTTAATGACACAAATGCTAGAAGGCCACCAATAGTAAATGTTATTACAATTTATATACAGACTCCTGGTCAAGAATATATCACAGAAAAGCTCTTAGCAGACCAGCTGGCACATGGCTGTAAAACAGTTTGAAGGAATGTATTTGGGATTCTCTACCCAGAGCAAATGGGAGACAAACTGATCAGAGAAAGGGAAGTAGGAAGTGATGACTGAACTGCCAACACACCTGGTCCTGCTTCCTCAACCCCCCACTTATGCCAAATATGTGTTGTCCCTGCAGGACATAAAGTGCTTTGATACCTCATTTTGTGAAATTATTTGTACTCTGTGGATGAAAAATATTGTGTAAGCACAATATATTAATTTAAAAAATGCTTTTTCCATCAAAGAAATAGAGTAGGGAAATAAGTATATGCATATAAAGCTTTGTTTGTACTTGGAACTTCTTATAAAAATATGCTTGGGATATATGGTATAGAAAAGACCCAAAGCCGGGGTGGTTTAGATTCTGTACAGCCAAGCCATGAAATAGCTTTACTTGCCTGAAATAAAAAAAAAAA
>KZ505837.1:316176-342690 GCA_002844005.1 Limosa lapponica baueri
AGGGGAGGCCATAAATTTATCACACCTGGAGTTCTCCTGCAGAAGCTTCTAGTGAGGTCGATTTTGTGGTTGGGTAATAAATATCCTCCCCACTCTGATTATGACCAATTTTTATTCTTTCTACTTCCCTTCTTAATGCTTAACTCTTTATAGTAGGTTGGTAATTAATTAATTCTAACTTAAGTTTAATTATTTGTCATTTTCCTCAAGATAGCAAATATCTTTGCCATAGCTAGGGTTGATAACTGGCATCCCTTATTCCCAATATGGCCATATAATAAAGTACACGTGCTAAGATCGTGAAATAAACTGATGAGTTTGCCCATTGCCCTCATCAGGATGTTACTAGAGTTAACAAGAATAAAAAGAGTTGTGTTTGTTTTTCTTAAAAATAAAATAAAAAGTGCAGTACTGACATGCCTGGTGAGATTGACAGTATTAGCAATAGTATTTCTATTGGCAGTTCTCTGAAAAAAACACTTAGCCTGCCATACAGGATAAATTTATTCTCCAAAATCTACTTTCTTTTGGCTCTGATGTATTTGTTCTTATCTCCCACTGTTTCAGGAAAGCATTTGCAAAGGTCAGGCTAGAAGCAATTTTCATGAATTTTCTTGGTATTTGCAACAGTGGGCAAAACATTCATGTTTTTGAATGCTGCCTAACTGCATGTAAAGAAGAGCAGTGTATCTGAGATTGCTGTGCTGAGAAATGCTCTGATTGACTGACCTGCCAAGGCACTAGATTGAGAGGTGGAACGTGCTCCCTCTATGTCTGATTAGAAACTCCACAGATATATAAATCTGGATGTAATGATCCAATCAGGCATGGCCCAAATAGATCACATTCCTGCATACAGCTGTGCTTGGAAAATGTCAGTGAGTGTGCTGCATTGTGGGCAATAGGAAATATAATTTGGGGTCCCTTTCTCTCATAACTGCTGTTTAGACAATGCTCTAGCAATTTTTCTGACTGTATTTATTCTACATGGAACACACAGATGGCAAATGTTTGAATTTGGATTTAGAAGCCTGACCTCCTGGGAGGGAGGTTGCTATCTTGTATATACCTGCAACGGTTTCTCAGCCTGTGATGATACTGTTCACAGGCTGCCACTCTAAAAATGCCAATTTAGACACAGTGCTGATTTCACACAGTGAAATTTAGTAGTCAGGCATTATTGATGAGGTAGGTATCACGGTATCACCAAAGAAATACCACTCTGTAAATGTAGTTGCAACATTCCTGCAATGGCAGCCTCTTTGCTTGTCTGGAAAGCTTGTCCCAACGCTTCAGCGCTATCGAGTTGAGCTGCACATGTTGGAAACCCTTCTCCTATTCTTTGTATATGAAGAAGGAATCCTTCCTTCTGGGATTCACGGCAATTGGAGGTTCAGGTGGCCTTCTCGGTCTCCTCCTCTGCTCAAAAAGAGCATCACTGCATTTGCGCTGGTGCAGAATTGGGAAAGATACTGGTGGAAACTGCTCTATTAACTCCCACACACTCTGCTGCCACAGGACTAAGTGTTTTTGTGCTTTGAATGACCTGAAACAAGCATTTCTGTAATCTTTCTGCATTTCTGAGCTTTTCCAACAGATGTGCTGTGAAGATTTCCTATCGAGCAGGTTTATCTGCAATTTTGGCATGCGAATGCCCACCAGTATGTATTTCAGCCTGCAGATGGCACTCGCAATGCACTGTAAAATCCTTTAGCCCCGCTAATGGTAAACAGAGCTGATGTTTTCAATCTAAGCTAACCAAACATTGTCTCGAAGTGAAATGAAACAGAAGTGGAAGCTGGCTCACACGCTGTCCCCTTGGTGTTTTCGCACCCCTGCCAAACCCTGCGTTGTTCAAGGTCACCCAGAAAAACAACCTTCCTATTTTTCCTTTTTAATGCAAAGCTGGGAGGTCCATGCTTTAATGCAAGGTGGTGCTTGTCATCTGTGTTTATGGGATAAGCTGCTCTCGGATCTGTGGAGCTGCGTTCAAGGCCCTTGGGCCACATTACGTTCACAGTTATGACTGAGTTTTGTATTCAGTACCTGTGTGCGCATTGCATGCACTAGTTGGTTTGTTTTTCGCAGAAATCCAAAGGCACTAATGTTTAAAAGGTAAAATATCACAACTCCAGCATGCAACAAAGCACATGTTCTGAACAGCCTTGCTTCAAAAATGCGTGGAGTTGTCCCTCATTAAACACAGTAAGAAGGTTGACTGGAGGCTGGGCTGTGGCCATGAAAGTTCATGGGGCTTGTCTTTATATCCCGTGTGGTGGCTCTTGGTTCAGGTCTTGTGACTAAAACAGTTTTGATTTAGGTGCGTGTCTGGGTCCTGTGTTCCTGGCTCTCAAAATTTTTCCAGGCTTTATTTTGCCGAGGCATACATGCAATGAAGTGGCCTATTCTTGAATTATTACAGAGAAGGAGAGCCAGACAAAATTGCTGAGCTTTGCAATATGCCATTTGGAAAGCTGTTCGGTTTTCCAGTTCTTGGGTATCTATACTTGCTTTCCTCCAAGAGAACTTCTAGAAGGTGATAACTAAACACCTGAACACTGGCTTTGAACTGTTAGAGTTAACCTTACGTGTACATATATAATTCCTTTAAGATTCAGCTCTTCCTTTTATTCTTCTCAGGGAGGTAAATGTATTTCCTGCAAGGGAAGGCTTTCAGAGGAGACCTTGAAAGCCAAGGGCCTGTATCCTCTACTAGAAATCAAAGATCAGGTGATAGTCTTCATCTGAGAAGCAATTTGTGCACCAGTGTTCCTGTCTAGAGTATTCCCTTCCCCCAATGTACTGTTCCTAATACACTGTCAGTTCAGAGTTTTCAAAAAGCCCTTGGAGATAAAAAGAACTTCAAGTGTAAATATGTTGAAAAATATGATTATATTGTTTGTCATGTGAAATATCCAGTGGATTCAGTAAGAAATCCTGCAGGTAAAAATGGTATTCTGTGATCTCTCAGTCCCACATAGTTTTACTTGAACTCCTTGAAAATTTAGTGAGGTAATGGAATAGTCAAGCCAAAGCTGAATTGCAAACAGCTACTTGTTTGGCCTTCAGGATAAAAACCTGGTGCTTTCCCATACAAATTCCAGCTCTGTTGGATGTCATTGTTCTAAAGTTTGGCATGAAGTTCAGAATTGAGGTAAAACAGCTAGGCATAAATTAGGAGCCCATGTTGATAATGAGCACTTAGGGAGCATTGTCCCAGGGTAATTTTTTTTTTTAATTATTATTACTTTTTAAAAATTTTGTGACATACCTGGTTTTTGAAAGGAGTAGCTCACTGAGTACACTGGATTTTTCCCTTTGGGTTAGGTGACTAAAATCCTATGGAGGATGAAATACTAGGCCAAAACAGGGAGAAAGCAGACAATTAAACCTGGTAAGAACTATGCTTGGTGTTAGCGATAATAGCTGTGGTTTCAATAATTCCAAGTCTCTTTAAAAATAACAAAAACATGAGATAGGCAACAAAAAATCACCCCTACTCTTATCTTCATCATTCTTTGCATGGTCATTGGCAAGTTCTGAAGCTATAATCTGCAGTTTCCTCTTCATTTATGTAAATGTGTTCACTTCTACACAAAGGGGTAAAACTGCCTCCTGGCAGCAGCTTACACAGGCCTTTGCACCGTGTTGCAGGAGCTCTGGGCTCCAGAACTCTTGGTTTCTTCTCCTGGCTGGCAGCAGGCTGCATCTGGCAGCCACAGGCAGCAGAGAAAAATGAAACTCCCTGTATATGGGTTGTCTGTGAAGGTTATCTTGGGACTTCTGGATCTAAAAACTTCTAACAGCATAGCTGACGAGCCAGATAGTTTATCATGGAAGCAATGGTATAACTTTTTGCATGAAGACTAGCAGTTTCTGGGTGACTCAGGACGTATCTGCATTGCAAACGCAGAGATACTGAAACTGCTCTGCACAGCCCGAGCCAGGAACCAGAAGGGCTGAGCGGTGTTAGATGTGACACTATGGGGACTCCACTGCCAGATTGGAGTCAGAAGCAGGTCATGTAAGACATGTTTTCCCTGAGGAAGTATGAGTACACTGTAGATATCTGTACTATGCTCCATTGCATGATCTAGACATGCCCATGGAGACTTTATTAGCAGGGGTTGCTGAAAGATAATCTTGGCTAATCTTCTGAAAGTTTGGATAGTTTGGATGTAATTGAATGGGTGGCTGTTGGTACTCCACAATCACGGGGAACCTATTTTTAGAGGGGCCCTTTAATGGCATGGAAAAATTTGGGGCTGTCACTTGAAGAGCTGTGTCCATTATTCCATGTCTCTGGGTTTGCATTTCAGCGTACTTCTCCTCAAGCTAGAGGTGATTGTCTTTTCTATTTCTTCTCTTCCAAAATCATGTGACAGCTGGATCTCTTCATTAAACTGCGTACAGCATGATTCACAATCTAAATACTCCCTATAAAATCTCAAGGCTTGGCAACACAATATATTTTTGACAATTGCCAGGAGCTAACTTCCTCTTGCTGGTTTATTTGGGTAGGTTTATTTTTGTGTCTTTAAAATATGTTCCTTTAATTTGCCTGTAAATGCAAAATGCTGTTCCTATGGCAGACTGGGAGAACAATGAGGCTATTTAAGAAATGGGTATTTTTAATTCTAGAGGTTCTGAAAAAGGGAATTTCTGTTATGTGGGGAATTCTGCGTTTTTGCATTTGTTTCATTTTGAATCAGAAAAGGAAGCCAGAATTTCCTAAAGAAGAAAAATCCTGGAATTTGTTTTTTCAAGGCTATAAATTTCTTAGAGAGAACATTGGAAATTAGAACACTGGTGTGTTATATAATATGCATGCTAAATATATATTCAATATGGTACTGATGTCTTAACTGAATAAGCATACATACTGAAACAAAATATATTCATCATTGACAATTTCTGTAAAATATACTCACTTAGGTGAACCACTGCTGTTTTCACTAACCTGTGTATGTTGGTGAAAACCATTGTCATCTAAAGGCTTTTCATCCCCTCTGATCATTTTTTCTTTGTGCTCTTCTTATTGGCAGGTCAGTAGGTTATCAAAATGTACCTATTGATTCAGGAAGATTAATTGCAGCAATGTCCAAATCTCATTTGTAATGATGGTGGACTAGTACTCTTCAGTTCAATTCCTTGTAGCTATTTATAGCAGTGGGGCTCATGGGGGGAAAAGTGACACTATGGATCTGGTCAGCACTTTTACTTTCTGATTTGGTTATCGGGCAGTAGAAGGAGCTGCCCGTGGCTGTGCTGCTTCCTCCAGACCAGCCAGCGCTGGCTTTAGAACAGGACAACATTACCCACAGCAACTGTATTATGACATTGCTGCAAATCAGAAATATGCTGCTTTGCAGACATTTGGCAAAGGAAATTTCATGAAGATTAAGCCAATATCAAAGAGATTTGTGTTCAGTAACAGAGCAAAATAATTTTCAAGGACAGGTTTTAGGTATTCATTATCATTGTACAAATAAATGTTCTGGGAATAGACTAACTGGGTCCGATTGATCACTCTGCTGCACAAGATTCAGAACAAAATCACACTTCCAATTTCAGAGAAATTGCTTATAATTAACTTGTTCTAAAGAGTAGCTGTATCTACATGGCAGAGAAGCTGCTTAGCAGTGTGTTGTCCCTCTCTTTTCCTATCACAGGTTCCTAATTGTCCAAATGAAGGATGTCTTTTTATTCTCACATCAGGCGTTTAAATTGTCTAAAAACTACACTTGCATTATGAGACTATTGCAAATGTTTTATCCTGATTATGTATAAATAGAAACTATTCAACCAACATTTTATTGCATATAAACATATTTTAAAAATTTATTTCCCTGGCTGGGACCGACTTCAGATCTCAGTTTCCGTTGTACAGAAATAGGGCAACATCAGTGGATTTATAGAAGTCTTTTGGAATTACATGTGTGTGAACAGGGACAAAAATCTTAATGTGTGGATAAATAATTCACTTGTTGATTCAGTGCGTGTCATCCAGCCATTAATATTTCCCTCCATAACTGTGCTCCGTGAGGTCTGGTTTTGCATAACCAAGCCCCCAGAAAGCACTGGTTTGTGTCACTATGGAAATGGCATATGGTTTGAGGCATCTCAGCATCTTTGTTTAGTGTCTGGTTTAGAGCACTACTACACGCAATAGCGCAGGTTCCTCTCCCTGTACTGCCTTTGCTGAGCTAGGGAGAGAAATTCTGAGAAAAGCAAGCAGAATCAGCCTTCTCATGTCACTACACTTAAAATGAAGCTTGTTTGGGGAGAAAGAAAATGCAGAATTTGCAAGAAGTCAGGGATTGAGACAGGAGGTGTTTCTGAACTGTCAGTGAGTATGTGCACATGTGCTTGTGTAGCGTGGCTGCCTGTATTAGTATGCAGCTAATACAACAGAAACCAATATGTGTTCCGAAAGAATGACACTGTGTCCTATTAACGTTCAACCCTCATTATTATTAGTGGTTTTTTTCAATGCATAGGGGTTGTTTTTTCTGCACAGCGTAGGTAACTCCTCATGACATTAGTGAAATCCACAGCTATGCAGCAAACGGAGAACAGAGTCTGCTTTTGCCTCCCCCAGAGTAATATTAGGACTCACTGCAAAAGTGCACAGCGTAAAAGGGCGTTTGTGACTCATTAATATCGGGGAATGGAAAGTGCAGCCGTCACGTTAAATGTGTCAACCTGAGAGCTGAAGCGAATGCATTGAGTGTTGGGTGAAATGAAGGGTGTTTCTGCACGGAGAGGAGAGATGGCTGAGAGCGCTAGTTTTTGGTGACTGGTTCCTTGTCGTTTTGTCTGTGGCCAGGATTTATATTGACAAACAGAACGTGGAATTGTCAATGCCCACACACCAAAGTTGAGTGCAGGAAGGACTTGAAACCTGCAGTGCTCCATGGTTTTACTTTGACATAGATAATATTAAAAGGAAGAGAAGTCTAGTACAATTTCAGTGTTACTCTCTGTTGTCATCTGAGGTTTGTTTTAGGCTCAAAATGGACCTAGTTGAATCCTTTTTAAAATTAAGGGTAGGTGTTTTTTCCCACCACAAAAGTGGCTCAAAAAAATATTGCCCATCTAGGAATGCATTCACACTGTTCCTCCTGTGTAGAAAGTAACCATTGCTGACTCGTTTCACAGGGTGGCAAGCTGTCCTTCCCAGTGCCAGGCCCTTCCCCAAAGGATTCTTAGTTTTATCTGTGCCAAATCACAGTTCCTCAGTGCACACCGTGTGATGGGCTCCATTCCCACTCCGCTTCTCTGTCATGTATTGAAAACCAAACGGGAGAGAAGCAGCCTCAGAGCACAGCCAGGGCTGTGCAGCCACGCTGAAGTATCAGTCAACTCACCAGAGTGTATGCTCCCCCTTGGGACTGGTAATTGGGTCACTAGGTCATTTAACCATTGTAAATTTAGTTTTCTGGTAGTCGCATGTGTATGTGGGACAGAAAAAAAAGGTACTTCAGAGGACAGAGCAGAATCCTATTTATATGCTAGGCTAGGGACACAAAATAAGGGGATTATTTGGGGATGAGAATGGTGAGGGGAGTGTGAATTGCTGCTTGGACCTGCTGGGCATGACTCCAGGGGTGGGGGCAGGTGCCCAGATCTTGCTGCTGAGGGTTTGGCACAAAACTGGGGCTCCGGGATAGCAGGCAGAGAGAGATCAAAAGGCAACGCAAAGAGAATTTCTCTGATCTTTGTTTTTGTCTCCTATTATGTCCAGTCTTATCCTTTGGGGGCCTGATTTGGGATTTTTTAGAGGAAGGGGGATTGGACAGGGAGAGGGAAGGATTTGGCAACATTTAATAAAGAATACACTGGCAATCTCTCAGGATTTTTTATAGTAAAAAATTTGGCAGATGTTGATTGTAGAGGCAGTATCTCATATGCCTGCAATATTCTTGGATATCTACCACATGCCAAAAATCAATACATTTTATAGCATGAAGATTTCTGGTGGGAATACTGTTCTGTACCAGATCTCTCATAGTAAATCATTATTAAGATATATTTGTCTCAGATCATGTGTGGCCACCTAATAAGAACCAGAAATAAAAAAAAAAAAAAAGTTATCTTTTTGAAATCTTTATTGTGATTATGGATAACCTGAATTGAATTTCACAAAGTAGAAAACATTATTAAAATGCGGCCCATGTGAATGCTTCCTGACCGACACTGAAAAATGTTAGTTCCTGTCTGGAACTTTTCTAAAGTATATGAGTAAGTCTGGTGTAAACTAAATAAATGAAATGGTTTATACTTCCAGCGTAGTGAAAACCCCTTTTCTTATTTTTCTTCATTATAAATATGCAGTACATCTCACTAGCTGTTACAGAGGATTTTAATCTTTTTAAGTTTTAGGGAAGACTAAGCCCTTAGTCCATTTTGCTTTGGTGGCATCTCTGAAGAACTAATTTGATGGGTAAGCTGTTCAGACAGTTCACATGTCAGGGAAATAACAGTGGTGAAAAATTGGTTTATAAATTTAATAAGATACAGAGAATGGTTTCTACTCATTTGAAACAAATTCCAATGTGTAAAAAATGATGGAGAGCTGAATTAATGTTGACAGTGAAGAGATTCTGAATCCAAAGGGACCATCTTGCTGACCTGCTCCTAAGACACTGAGCTGGAACATGGAGATGAAGTAAAAAGTTACTTCAACTTTAATTGAAGCCAGGGAGGCTGGTTTATTCTTGCAGATAGCAGAGGGGCATTCACCATAAAATTATCTGAGGTCCAGAGAGTAGGGGGATGGGGACAGAGGTTATCTGAGTGGTGGGCAGGTGGTGTGTCACCGTTCCTGTTCAGAGGGTATGTTGAGAAACCTCCTTCTGCCAAAGGGAAATACCCAAATTGTCAACAAAACAGAGGTGTTGGTGTTTTATTCTCATTACGTGGTTTGTCTCTAGCAGGCACCGTACTGAAGTGTGAGGTTTACTCTGGATGGAAAGACCAATTCCTAAGTGAAGCTTTGCTAGAAGTTAGACTTGCCTGGGCAAATTGAAGGGATCCAGGAGAACACCATGGGACTCCCTGCTTCCCTCTGTGTCTAGAGGGAATATAGACGGTGCTAGAACATGGCACCAGCTCAGCTGCACCACAAGACATGATGCCCATTTCCTGCACCTGGGTCGGTGCATGAGAGCTGATGCAATGCAACAGTGTCAGGCAGGTAACCTGTGTTTCAAAGGAGGAGCAGAAAACTTTCATAACTCTCTGTGTCCTTCCAGAGGTTGCAGCAGTGCACTGACCCTGCTAAAAGGCTGTGGCATATCTTTGTCCGTATTTTTTCATCCATGTATCAGTTTGCTTGTCAGAGGTGGCCTTTAACTTATGGCAAAATAGAGTTCACTGCAAATCTTGAAGTCCTATGATGCATTCGTGGTAGACTTACCTTTTTGCAGCAGCCTATGTTGCATGTGGTAATATTTTTGTCACATATTACTGGACAGAAAGAAAGTATGATTGTTATTTGATGTATATGCAGTATTGTGTTGTGCTCCAGACTGCCTAGTCTCTATAGTTGGCTATACAGGAGTTCTTAATCTGAAAGCTTTGAAGAATTCAGTACAAAGTTTTGCTGAATTTTCTTTTGTTAAACATTATCTCACTCTATAAACAGTCCTATGTATCTCAAAATGTGCTTCAGGAAAGATGTTGTAACCTGTCTCTATGTTAATGGAAATAAAGGCACAGCTGAGTCAGGGTAGTGGCTGTGGGGGAAACATGGAGAGGAAATGCTGTGCTGTCTGATTTAAAGCAGGTTTCATATAAACCTAGGCACTAGAAACAAAGCCAGGCAGTTTACAGAATTCACATCCTCGTTAAGTTTATTTCTGCCTCTGTTTTCAGGACAGCAGCACTGCTAGCTGTATCTGGTACTGACTTTTCCCAGAGCTGCTGACAGTCCAAAGCCTTTTAATGCTATCGTTGCTGTGACTTTGAAATCTACAAAATGTGAGCATGATATTAAACCCAGAATGCCTGAAGTTATTTCAATTCAGGAGACCGGCAGGACTTGATAAAGCTGTCATGATCGTACTCATGTTTGCAGGGCTCGGAAAAGATGTGAGCTGACCCTTTGGGACAGAAACTAATACTGTGCCCTCCTAGATTGCTGCTCACCTTTGAGCTGCCACGCATTTCTTTGTTTCTCCACTCACCTTCTCTTTTCCCCCTATCATAGAGAAGTTGTGGAGCTTTGCTGTGAACTGTCTGGGCTTGTTGATATTTATTATTTGAGAAGGTTTCAAAATGCTGCATTTCTCTCCTGACAGTTTGCCTGCTTGTGCTCCTTTGTCATCTCTGTCAAAAAAAAAAAAAAAACCTTCCTTACCTTTGCTGAGTTTCAAAGGCTCAGTTACCTTATGGTCACTTGAGCAGCTCTCATTCATCCACTCTGCTAATCACCTAATTATCAAGTTGTTGTGCAGTGATAATACTGTTTTACTGGTACACTCACTGTGCTGCATAACACTAACTAATAACAGATGATATTATTTTTTGGCCTTAAAACCAGTTCGGTTTCATGTCTGATACCAGAACTACTGTACAATGGCATCTCAGGGGGTAATGTTGTCTTCATTGTTCTGCTGTCCTTGCTGTTGCGCACTTCCACGTGCCTCTTACTGTGCAAGGAGCTCTCAAAGAGAAGGGTTCAAGCTCATTTTATGGATATTACCAAGGGTCAGATGCTAGGATAAAGCTTGGCCAATAATCATCAATTTCAGATAGCTTCCCTAATTCTCATACATCCTTGTAGCGTCCATAAAATATTGAAAATATTTAACAGCAACGGGAGTATTTCATCATCTCATTTTAATATGCTGTTCAGATCAGATATACTTCTCCCAGAAGAGCAGTAGGGTGACAGAAAAAAAAAAAAATTCCGAAGAGTATTAATTTACCTTTACCTGCATAACTCTATCATATTTCCTGCTCTTTCCCCTATAAGCACAAAATGAGCCTCCACATTAAGTAGATACTCTTTCTATTTAGGGTGCATTAAGGTGCCAAAGTGAGGTGTAATTGCTGGCTTTGAAAGGCTGTGAGACCACCTCAGTTAAAGCTGTCAAGTTTTTTCAATGCAGTCTGAAAATTGTTTCCTCTGGTGGTTCTTTATTACAAAGTTGTTTGTGCATTAGACCCAGTGGCTGAGCCTTCCAGGGGCAGCACTGCTGTCTCAGCTGGCAACTTCTCTTACCTCAGGAAAGATGCCAAAGATGGCTTTGTGGGATTAATACTTCGTTCTTGTGCCAAAGGGGTGTTCTTCCAGCTCCTACGTGGAGTTCTGTAGATCAAAACTTCTTAAATCACATCTCACAAAGTGTAAAGGTGCATGTATTTCTGGTAGTTTAAACCACACCTTCTTCAAGGATGTGCATCAGACCCCAGTGTAATCCTGCAGTGATATGCCCTCCTTATAACACAATGTGTGCAGATTGCTTCCCTGGGAAGAGGAGGACTATTTACTTATCTCATATAAAGCAAGTGCTTAGTGGTTTATTTAATAGAGGAGATTGCACTTATATACTTGTTAAAATAGGGAGCAAATAGGAAGTTTGCCAGGCTCCAGGTGACACCTTTGGTGGATGTAGTCTCTCTGCCTACAAAAAGAATTAAATCCCTTGTCTTGCCCCTTGCAACAAAAATAAAAATTAATCTTACAACATTTTAAAAGAACATATATATAAACAGAAGTTTGAAAAGTCTAGATCTTTGGCAAAAATGCTTTTGAGCATTCTGATTTAGAAGAAGGAAATAGCTTTGGAGCCATTCAAAGTAAGGTCCTTGCACAGATGGTACTTTTCTGTGGTGACAGAAAAATTCAGTGACAGTTAAGCTGACCGCACTGAGCGAAGAAGTTCGCTTGTTCTTCGTGTGTACGTGGTATGTGCATGCATGTTCCGTCTATGAATCTTTGCATATTTATTAATATTGGATATGATGTGTGGCATTTAAAACATTATTTCACTGTATGTTTCACTGGCTTTTCATTGAATAATGGTTGTGATCACACTGGAGTTAATTAGCATGATTGTGGTAATAAGAGTATTCTTTACTTGATGTATGACTGCAGCCTTGATTGAGAAGAACAGTTGATGTGATAAAATATACCATAGGCAACATTTTTTTTAATTTAAAGTAAGCACTCAATATGTGAAATAGAGCAAAGAAGAATTCTTTTAGCTAACGTATTTCCAGCTGTTAATTCTAATCTTGCTTATTTATTAGTTTGAAGGCCTAAGGTAGGTTTTAAACAATTTATCTGGGGTTTCATCATTTCATGTAATGTGTAAGTGTCATTCTTTTAAATTCAAATAATAAATTCATCTCAGTTTGTATATGAACCCTGAGGGAAAATCATAAATAAAAGATAATTATACATGGAAAAATATCTGGTTCTTGGCGATGGTTAGTGAGGATGCTGTGTGATATCCACATTGTCGTTCCTGGGAACTGTTTATTTCTCATTCATGCTGAAAAATACCTTATGCTTAGATAATCCACTGAAATAATGGAATTACTAGAGGTGTAAAGTAGTAATTAGTATCAACATGGTATTATATCTGGCCTCTTAGCCATCTGAAATGGGAGCAAACTTCACGTTGCCCAAATCTGTGGATGTTCCTGAACTGAGCTAAGCTTCAAATATCAGTGAAGAAAGAAGTAACAATGGATCAGTAAATACAGATACTCAGCCAGAAAATGTCTGAAGAAAAATAATTTAAAACATTATGAATGAGCCATAGCCCCACAATGAGAGATGAGAGGCGTAAGGACCTTTCAACCCCATGTACCAGCTGCAAAGATAACTTTTCCAGGAGCTGGGAGAGATATTTTCTATGCGGTGTTGGTCTGCTGAAGCAGAGGTGACATTCCAGGCACTCTGCTTCCTAAACTGTGATCACAAAGAGATGCAGTTCTGAGAATAGTAGTAATTTCATTGAAAGTGTCAGGTGGTTGATACTTGAACACACAGTGACACATGCTTGCACTTACAAACTTACTTGAGATCCTCATTTGTTAAACTACTTAAAGAGATGTGATTCACTCATTTAAAGGTAGGCATGTTCTTACGTGTCCATCAAAAGATTAATAAAACAGGCTGTAGCATTTGAAGAGCTCAAACTTCAAGGACAGGACAAGAACTGGGGCAAAATTATGACAGGAAAAACTTAAGATGAATTGCCACTTCTAAGGGGAGAACAGTCTGCAAAAGAAGGTGATGGAAAGTTTGTTAACTCAGATATTTTTTAAAAAGGTCTGAAGAAGTTTCCGTTCTAGTGTACAGTAGGGAACTGATAGAGCAAGTGGCTGCATGACCTCAGAGAGATGTTCTGCCTTTAACTTCTGCAACTGTAATTCCTGATAAGTCTGTTTTGAATTAGAGCAATAGAGCACAAGTAAGAACACAGGTCTTGATTTGATTATGTGAAATTCAAACTGAATAAAATCACATCTTACATTAGATCATCATAAGCACTTAGCCTTTGCCCTTCTTAAGGGAGGAAGAATTTTGACAAAGATGGATGCTTCCTTAAACCTCAGCTTTATTTATCAAAGAAATGCTTCATTGTGGTCACTCATTTTAGCTTTAGAATATCAAATTACTAAAGATATAATTCTCCACAAAAGCCTGACTATGAGATCACTTAACCTAAACAAAAAAATGGAGCTAATTTTAGCAAAGTGGCTTGAGCAAAGAATCTGATAGCACTAACTGAGCTTCATAATTAAGGATATCAATAGTTTATAAGGATTAAGCAGAAATGCAGAATCAGCTCCACGGTTATCATTTTGTGAATGTGAATCGTGCTGTAGTTTCTGCAGGAAGGAGTGCTACCCACTGTCTATGTGCAGAACAGGGGTACAAGGCCTCCGGAGTTCTATTTTTAGCCCTTTGCCATTTTTTGTTTCCTCTGCGATCTTGAGTAAATGGCTGGGAGGCTGACCCACTTCTCGCTGAAGTCAGTAAGATCCTTTTTACTGTTTTCAGTGAGAGATGGATGATGTTTGAACTTTGTCTCTACATCCCATCTTCACAGCAGGAGTAATAATACTGCGATTTCGTCTTTGGTGTTGAAGAGTAGAGTCACAACTCTAAAGAACATAAAGCAGATAGCACATCAGAGAAAGCCTAATAAGTCTACTAAGCTTCAGCCTCCGGGCATAAGATGGGATTCACATCACTAGTCTTTAGTCAAGAAGATCAGATCTAAGCTAGTCATCTAAGTTCCCTCTCTAGTCAGTACTTACTGGCTTCTAGAGATGCCATCTCTTCTGTGCCTTTTACATGGTAAAACCTAGGTGACAAAGCTCTCTGAATCAGTAAGAGAAACTGTTGCCTGGAACTGCCTTTCACAGAACTTGATAACACAGAATAAGTCAAACCAGTGCTATTTCATTCTCCTTCAGCATACCTAAACATCTGCTTAGGCAGTGCAGTGTCTAGGGTATGTCATTTGTGTTTAACGTGACAGTGTGTCTGATCACCTGCCCCGTTCCCCAACCTCATGTTTCTCCTGATGCTTACAACTAAACATCTTTCTCTGGACAATCAGCAGGGTTCACGAGACATTGGAAATCTTGGAGACAGTTACCATGAAAACCTCTCAAATATAATAAGCAGCTGTAAAATACCATGCAAGGGGAAATTGTTTGGGAAAAAAGTTGCCCGGATTTGGGCCATAAACCCTGCCCTGCACTACCATTAGACACAGCTACTTTCAGGGTAATCTGCCTAGAAACATGCAGCAATAAACTAGTTACAAGTGCAGTTGCTAGGAGTAGAGGGAAAACTACATGGAATCATTTTCTGAAAATGCACTTGGGTCGAAACCAAAATGCTGCACTAAATTGATTGATGCCTTAAAAATGTGGGGAAAGGTCAGTGAAAACAGAAATATATATGATTGGTGTGTTTCCTTTTTTCTTTAATTAAAAAAGATGTTAAGATACTTCAATGCATCCAAAGGAATTCAACAAAGCTGGTGACAGGGCTGGAAGGAATGTCCTGTGAGGAGTGGCTGAGGACTCTGGGTTTGTCTAGTTTGGAGAAAAGGAGGCTGAGGGGCGACTTCCTTTCTCTCTACAGCTTCCTGAGGAGAGGAAGTGGAGAGGGAGGTGCTGAGCTCTCCTCCCTGGGGTCCAGTGACAGGACACATGGGAATGGTTCAAAGCTGCACCAGGGGAGGTTTAGACTGGACATTAGGAAGCATTTCTTTACTGAGAGGGTGGCCAAACACTGGAAGAGGTTTCCTAGAGAGCTGATCGATGCCCCAAGCCTGTCAGTGTTTAAGAGGCATTTGGACAACGCCCTTAACAACATGCTTGAACTTTTGGTCAGCCCTGAATTGGTCAGGCAGTTGGATTAGATGATTGTTGTAAGTCCGTTCCAACCAAAATAGTCTATTCCATTCCATTCTAATTTATTTCTAAGTGACTAAGACACTAGATTTCTTTAGCTTGCAATACATATCATAAATAAGAAAGGCAAAATGTTTCTGTTCTGCTGCCTGAAACCTTTCGTTGGTCCAAGAAATAACTGATGCATTATTCAGTATTTTTTCCTGCAATTATTTATTTATTTTTAGATAGAAAAAAAAAAAGCCAAATACTTTCAAACCAGAATTGGGGCCCTTTGGTTGGTTTGCGCTGAGTACTGTTGTACTATTTTTTGTGTAACAGATGAGGTCAAACACAAACTGCACGCAGCCAGATCTCTCTGATGTTGAGAATCAGTGAAACTCCTACTCTGGGTTAAAAAGCTTTGGAGAGAACAGTTGATGGAACACTTCCCTGACACAAAAATTATGGAAAAAATAACGCCTGTTTCAACTTTAAGGAAGTCTCTTAGGCCATTAACTGAAAGAGCTGTGTTTGGATAGTGCATTTCCAATGCAGCGATGGCTTCATATGCCTTAACCTGGATACACAGTGGAATCTCAGCTGAGATCTGCTACCTGGGTCAGAGATTGAAATGGATCCTGACATTTTGGCACTTGGTCTGAAATGCAAAGGAAATTGTGATAAACGTAACCGGCAAATTTCACACCAGCTTTTTCATAAATAATTTTTTTTGCACTTGCTGTGGAACATCAAACTCTTAATAGTCAATGAATCAAAGTTATGGGAATCCTGTTAGTAAATATTGCCATCACCTCCGATTCTGAATTGTGGTAAGGATTGTTGTATAGGTTTTGTTAGTCTATTTCTTTTCCATAATTGTGTTTCTTTTTTGTTATTTGCAAGAAACAGAAGAGAGGCATTCTTATAGCCTCCTGGTTCCATCTAAAATTAATTCCAAAAGTGTGTATTACAGCCATTTTCACTCTGAAACATGAAGTTTCAAACTTCACAACAAGAAACATGAGTGTGGTTAACTCCCAAACATGGTTGCTTATCTGAAATGTATCTAAACCTCTTAAATCTGCAACAGGGAGCTGGAAATATCTCAGCACTAGGTCTTCCTTCTGGAATGGCAGGGATTAAGCCATTAGCATTTTTCCCTATCATAAAATGCACCTGTTTTAAAAAACTCAAACACTTAGCTGGGAACTCAGTGGACAAAAACAGAAAAAGAGGTGAACAAAAATTTCACCATACTTAAAATGTGCTGTGTTCAGGCTTCTTGTGCCCGACATGTTTATGCAAACCTATCCAAAATTAGGTATGAATGCTTCAAGGAAGCATCACTGTAGGCTGACAGTGCCTGGCACAGCCCAGGTGAAACACTCCATGTGCCTTCCTCCACATCCAGCCAGCTTCCTTGCAGAAAATCCCCTTTGTCTTTGGAGAACCTTGTGCACTGCAAACGGATTGCTGCAGGACTGCAGCATCCTTTACTGCCCATGCGGTGTGGCCAGAGCCTCTCTTGAGGCCAATCTGCACTCTTTTTTTCCCCAAAGTCTAGGGCTCAGCCTGCACCCTTTTCACCATGCTGTATATTTGTATCTGATCATCGTATTGGTGAAGTCACCTCATCTAGATGTAATTAGGTACAGCATGTGTTGGAGTCAGTAAATTGTAATGGTTTTCAGCAGCAATGAACGTAAGTGTGTTAGGGACAAATGCAGCAAAGCTGTACTCGTACTGTATTTCAACAAAGGTGTTTGTGTCTCAAGTCTGTGCCATAAGCAGAGGCTGAATGTGTTTAAAAGTATGCTAAATATTATAAATAAAAGCAGGGGACAGCCTTCTCCCCAGGGTGCTGGACCGGTGTTTGAGCTGTTGTAGTGGTAATTTGTGAAAAACCCTAGAGTAGAGTAGACTTTGAAAAATAGTGCTAGCTTTGGCATTTGCGCCAAATACTATTGGAAGAGGATCATTCAGAAAGGATGCTGTTAAGTGAAACTGGACCCTAATTCAGATCATATTAAATGGAACATTTTTTACAAATTCTCAGCTAAAGGAGTTTCCAAAAAATGATTATTAAAACATAACGTTTTGCTGCTGTTAACAACCTAGCCATTATAGCAGTGGCCTGAAAGTGAGGGAATAAAAATTTACTATTGGTAACAAAACTGTCTAGAATATGTTCTTCACAGTCCAAAAGGAGAAATGCAAATACTGTATATATATATATAGTCAGCCTTCAGAAACTGGGAAAATGAACAGTGAATGAGCTGTTTTCTTTCTGCTTTTTATAACTGGAAATATTTTCCCCCATTAAACACTTGCAGGCCAATGTTCCCTCTTTGTATTCAATATTTTCTCAAGCAACAACTATTGACTGTGGCAGGATATTATCTAAGTAATAACAACATGACTTGGTTCATGGCTTTTATGTTTGACAGCGTTCCTTTAACGCTTAGAAGTACATGTGTGTCCACGGTGTTCAAACGTATTTTTTGAATAAGTATCAAGTTAATGCATTTTTAAACTGAGAAGGATTCTCAGTAGGATTTTGAAAAGGAAAGTGTTTCAGTTCTACTTCTATTGATGGGGAGGTTAAAATTCTCAGTCTTAGGCCAACACCAAGCATTTCTGAAGATCTCACCTGAAGGTACTGGTACTTTCACCTTTAAGTTGAAATCTTTGTCTTTCCTTATTTCTGTTAAGTGCTAAATGCCACAGAGCTATTGTCCTCAACTTGAGTGAAGAAGCTTTTCTGTGACAGCAAGAGCTTGCTGCGTTCAGTTCACTAAACATGGCTGACTAAACCATAGCTCCATGGCTATGGAGAAGATGACTGCACTCCCTTTCCATTTCTGCTGTTATTTATGAGACTCTCTGGTGTATTCCAGAAACATGAAAGAGGGAGAGAAAGGTGTTTTCCAGAAACATGAAAGAGGGAGAGAAAGGATGGGCAGGTGGTTTGAAAGCCGAGGTACATTTGATGGTATTTACCCCTGTTCCTCTACAGTTTGGTTTGTCTTGGGTACATTGCTTTGCTTCTGCATTCTTCGCTTCCCTCTCTGTAAAGCAGGGATAATACATCTTGTGGCAAAGGCTGTGGCTATGGGGCAAATCTATTCAGGATGGCAAAGTGTTCAAATTCTTTTGTAATGGAGGGCAGATACATGCCTCGGACAAACTAGAAATGATACCCTTCCAAAGCAATCTTTACATATTGGCAGCTGCACGCTAATCAAAGAGACTTTCTCTATTTAGAAATAGGATACAGAACAGTAGGCAAGAGGAAAAAATGTAGAAGGAACTTGAAGACACAGTCTTTTCAAGTTATCTCACAGAAGTCAGTGAAAGGCAAATGTTTCTTGAGGCATGGAGACATCTCTGGCTACCATGATTACATTCTGTAATGTGATAGCTGTTGGGAGGCCTTTGCAACGAGCTTGTAGTTGAGTGTCACGTGAGGCACTGTGGGCTTCTGAGGTGGTTAGTCCCACTTGCTTCATTACATTATCTTTGAGAAATTCCAGGGGACTTGGAAATAAACAAGTGCACAGTCCTGTTGCTGCGCCTGGCAGGATCGGGCTGGGGTGGTGTGTTTCAAATAAGAAATTATTTCATTTGTACTCAGGGATTAGTCTCTGTGGCTTTATACATTGTCCTTTCACAGATGGCAGTGCCAGTAGGAATTATTATTATTGTTTTAAAACTCTGGTAATCACTTGCTTTCATGCCTTTGAAAGTATAAACAGCCTTTTTCAGGGGTTTACTTGCCACAGTTGTATTACTCATACTTGGTTTCTTGCTTTGTTTAATGGTAGAATACGTATACCAATGCAGACAAGCTTTTGGAGGCTGCAGAGCAGTTGGCTCAGACTGGGGAATGTGACCCTGAAGAGATCTATAAAGCAGCTCGGCATCTGGAAGTACGGATTCAGGACTTTGTCCGGAGGGTGGAACAGAGGAAACTTCTCTTGGACATGTCAGTCTCCTTCCATACCCACACCAAAGAGGTAAGATGTGCATGAGGGGATTTTTCTGTGTATTGCAGAGTGCTGCAAGAGGCTGACTCTGAAAACTCAGGTGACATAGAAGAGGCATCTTCACTGCGCAAGGCTGATAACCAGTTCATTTGATGCATATGACTAACTATTGTAAAGAGGAAATATAATGTGAATGAAACATATGTATGATATAGTACAGTAAAATATAGGGGCAGCATATCTAACATCAAGTGGTGCTTAATTCACAACTAGAATGTATTGTTATAAAGCAAGAATTGTCTTGTAAGTACATGAGTTGATATTAACGCATTAGGTATAAACATGATAGCAGCGTGATATGTATCCTCAGAGGGATTCCTTTTGAATGTAACGTTAATTAATGTAGCCATTATTATTAAGCGTTACTGGAAATCTTACACTGTTTAATGAGGCAGACTTCACTTTTCAAAATTGTGGTTAAAGAGCAAATGGCCACATACTGATACAGTGAATCAGTGAGGACCTGCATAAATACTGTTTAGTGTAATTGAAAAATATCCAGAGATAAGGCTGTCTCGCCAGAGATACAGTGGACAGGACATCGAATGGGAGGCCACTGGGGATGTAATTAAAGCATGCTTCACATTTTTCTGCAGACCAAAGGCCATTCAGTGATGAGTGACTTTTAAAGATAGGGTTTCTGCTGAGAGAGATGGAATTAGTCGGAATGGTTGTTTTCATGCTCTGCAGCATCTGTTTGCAAAAGCACACTTGATCAGAAAGATGTTCTTAGAAGCTGAAAGTTTTGCCTGTGTTTGCTGATTTACATGTTACAAACAAGTTGTGTATAGCAGGCTTCAGTGTGCCGGGGAGCCTCTTTACATGGAAAGTGTATGCACACATTCTTATGTGAGTATATATATACATATATATGGAAGATGGAGTTACAATGTGTCCATTATAACTGTTGATACACGAAGGTTTTCCTTTTACACATACTAAAATCCACTTGTTTTAAGCTTGTGAATGGTACTATTGTTTCCAGAGTGGCTCAAGCACTTGCAGCTATGCTGGTTTGCCACGGGGGAAACTTAATTAGTTATTTCCTCAGTCAAAATTATTTCATAACAGTTTCCTACTGCGATTAACCTTGCTTCACCTATGCAGGTGGTGACTAGTAACACAAAGATATACATGACTACAGGAAGTTATCAGTATAATATGCTTTCGATCATCTAAATTTCTTCTGATGATTCCTGATACTGTGTAGTCTAATTTGGGTTTCGGAACTAGAACTTCCCTGTATGAAGGGTTTTGGATTGCAGTGCCACTATACTCCTTTCTGCCTTTCTTCAACAAGAAGGGAATTTGCCTGCTCCACTTACCTGGTTTTAATGAGCCCTGCTTTGGTGTATAGAATTGTAGATGTATAAAAATGCACATTTTTTAAAAACTATTAAAACAACACAGTCTTTTGTGAGAGCATCAATGCTGTTCACTAGCTATTGAGAGTAAACCCTAAATCTCTGCCTCATTGACATTTAGCCATGGGACAGATTGGTGCTCTGATGGCTTTTTGGAAAGGTCAGTAAGTGCTTGCCACCAGTTTTAGGGAGATCTAGAGTGGACAGACCCCGAGTGCGTCTGTCTCTCCAGAGGGACAGTCGAGGGAACTGTAGCATCAAGCTGGAACATCAGCAAAGTTAGGGTTGACCCAGGAATCCACATTCATCAGTGTTACGGTTTGAGAAAATCCATAACAATTTATTGTCTTTTGGACAATTATTCTATACCCCGATGGCCCCTCTCCACCCAGAAAGGGGAGTCAGGGAAAGCAAGGAAACACAAGGGTTGAAATATAAATAGATTTAATAGGATAAGACTAAATAATTAACAATAATACTAAAGAACAAGTATCAATCCCGATAATGATATACGATATACAAGAATTATACTCAGCCAATTCTATCAGCAGGAAGCTGTGCACTCCCAGCAGTGGACAATAAATGTCAGACACTGTGAGTGCAACAGCTTCGGGAGGAAAGGAAGGGCTCAGGGGTCCAGCATTGGGGCAAGGAATTCTCTGGGCTGCCGCCTTCAAGGGAGAGAGAACTATGCAGCAAACTTTTCTAATTTATATTGAATGTGACATTCATGGTATGAAATAATCCTGTTGGCCAGTCTGGGTCAAATGCCCAGGCCTTGATCCTTGTCATCCCTGCACCTGGCAAGGCTCGAAAACACTGAGACCTTGAATCCCACGTAGCCTAGCTGGCTATAAAGTAAATATTTTCATGAATTCAGACACTAGAGTCTTCTAAAAGTGCAGCATTAGAAGAAAAGTTCGTCCTGTGTCGCTCGGCCCAGGACAATCAGAACAAATGACAGCTGTTGGGTTGGGTGCAGAGAGGCTGCTGAAGTCATTGCTGTCTCCAGCAGTTCTCCAATGTTGGAGGATGCACAGTAGCTCTGCAAGAGAAAGGAAGTTTTCACTTACTTACCTCCATGTTATTTCACTCCTATGGGGGCCAAACGCTCTGATTTTCTGCAAGTTCACTGAATTTCATTGTGTGCCACCACCTGCCTCCTTCAGTGACACGTTTCTGCAATGGTGGGAGTCACACAGCCCAATACCTCATTTTTTTGCCAAAAATAATAAGTGAGGGAATTGCTGCAGTTACAGGATTTGTCTGCCAGCTGTGGGGAACCCCATAGACATAGTGAAGTAACCAAAGACTGCCAGGGGGGAACTGGTGCAAAGGGCAAAGCATTACAATAAGAGAGCCTTAGCACATGTTTGGATCTGTATTTGCCTTTTTATGGTATAAATAGGTTGGCTCAAGTAGAAATTACTCATTGTTTGGCTTTGCTTGGCCCTTCATGTACGTTGTAAAATGGCAAGCTAACCAATGTAATTGTCATTCTTCAATATGAATATAAAACAGATAGCTGGATTCCTCAAAAATGAAGAAAAACAAATGTCCTTCCTTTGTCAACGTGGCTATGGCAGTATTACATCCTTTCTCTGTTTCCTACCAGCTGCTCTCACTTGGCTTCTCCCTTGGCTCTGAAATGGCCTCAAGTTGCACCAGGGGATGTTTAGATTGGATATTAGGAAAAATTTCTGCACCGAAAGGCTTATCAAGCATTGGAACAGGCTGCCCAGGGAAGTGGTGGAATTGTCATCCCTGGAGGTATTTAAAAGACAGGTAGATGTAGTGCTTAGCAATATGGTTTAGTGATGGTTTTGTCAGGGTTAAGTTGATGGTTGAACTCGATGATCAGAAAGGTCCCTTCCAACCGAGACTATTCTATGATTCTGTGACTAGGAAATGCGCTCAGCCCCTGTGAGACCTCCCGGCCTACAGAGCTGGCCCAAGAACCAAATGCAGGTTCTTGCTCTAGCCACTTGTCCAGGTCACATCTGCATCATCCTGCTTAAAAATAAATTCACTGTGTTTGCTGGGATTTCAGGCCCAAACAACAAAGATAACATTAGATTCCAATTTTAAAGTCCGGATTCATCAAGCAAAATTCCCTTTGAGTCAGTAGCAGCTTTAGTTGAGTTGAGGAGTTCAAAGTCAGATTTAAATTATAGCAGATGTCAAGGCAAAATATAATTTTCCTGCAGCAGTAAAATACAGGGAGATCTGAGATCCATTGCTGCTGTTTTACCAGAAGGCATTCCGGTTACAGTGCTGACACATGCCTCCCTGATGAACCTTGACCCTCCTACCAGCCATGCTGTGCCTGACGCTGAACTGTTCTATGTCCATCCAAAACCATCACCTGGGAGTGTCTTGGGGCAAGGAGAAAGCAGTTTGGCTGGCATGTTAATGTGTTTAACACCAGACATGTTTGACATTATCCTGGAAGGCATTATTAGTTTCTTAATAATAACCATCATTATTCTTTTTATCCTTTGGAGTTCTTAAAACCATTTCTTAAACTATTAACAACTGTTTCTCTTATGTCCTTGGAAATGAATAAACAGTTCCCTTCATGTTTTCTTGGCAATAATGCAGGAAAGTATAGGTGAGAGGTATTTTTCATCTAAGTTTCCCAAATTCTCATTATTTCTTGATATATTAATCTACTGAGGCAGAACTGGTGAAAGGGAGAATTAAGTAGAAAGAACCAGTCTTACTTGTTTTTTATAGAAATACTCTAAATACCTTCCTGCAATGAACATATAGCTTGTTATAGTCTTCCTAGCAGAGATTAATTGCATTTCTGATGCGGTAATTCCCAGGCATGGATGAGTACGTTGATTGTGAGCTTCCCACTGCTTCACCTGTACTCTGCCCACCTCTTCATCTCCACGTGTGACAACTCAGATGCCCAGCACCTGAGAAACTTTTAACAGCTTCCATTTTTTAAAGTGATCTTGTCAAAGAAACATTGCCTTTTATAATCTCCCTTGCTAGAATTTCTTCAGGACAATGTATAGTGTTGAATTAGGGAGTCATTTAAATCCAGATATCAGCTGAGCAATGAAAGTTAAGAGTGGCTTTTTTATACTGCAGTAGACTTGAATCACTGCTCATTTCATGTGAAAGCGTAAGAGGATTCCTTCAGCTAAACTCTGACGTATACAATTGAAGGAATATGAAAAAAGGCTGTCAATTAAGCATAACAATAATTTTCAATTTTTTTTAAGTGGCCTTACTTAACAGTACATGCAATAGGCTGAAATGATGACTTTGTGGTATAGTAAAAACATTTTAGAGGCATAAATTTAGAGCAGTCCTTAAGTGATTGTTAGTGTCATAACTCATGAGTAATGTAGTTGTCCTATTGCCATGCCTATAAAAGAGACATTGTGCGTCCCGCTCTCCTACAGTATTCATAATGCTCTCTTAGTTTATAGTCAATATTTTCATACCTTTTTAGGCCAAGACATTCCTGATGGTGTGAACAGAAACCTCGTACCTTGGGGATCAAATCCAATTATCTGTATGGCAGGGTAAAGTTATAAATTGTTATCAGTGGGATAAATGCCTTCAACAGACTTGTACCCAAATCGTTTCTGTCAGGATTAAGTGTGATTGAATTCAGGTTCTTACTTCAGATCTGAATTGATTATTGGCAGGATTGTCAGGTCTTGCAATTTTATCACAAATTTCACGATAGTTGATGTTTTTCTGTGAGCTCTCAGCTACTAGGATCAAATGATGGTACGGGATTCTCGGCTGTTTTTTCATTTTGTTTAAAAGAGAATAGTTTTTGAGCCTCCTGGACAAGAGGTTGCAGATGTGATGTGATTCAGTGAACTTCACTGTATTCATATCCATTTACAGTATATGGGTCTTACCTGAACTACAAAGCAGTTCTGCAATTGCTTCGTAGCTCTTTGGGGCATGAAAAGCATGTTTTGCCAGCTCTAGGTTTCTCATTTCTTAGTGGGTTTCAGATTACCACTTTTATGTTGCACTGAGTCCGGCGAGACAGCAGCAAAAAGCAGGAGAGGTGGTAGTGTAGTTTCAGGCCATGTGCCCTGTGCTTTCTTGACCCTTGGTAGGTCAGAAGAGCAATAGGATGAGGTGCTCAGTGCTTGCTGTTCCCTGTGGAGCTTGCCAGGTCTACCTGGCCCGCAGAATGGGGAGACGAGTGTGCATAGGAAATATTTAATGTTGAGAAAAACGAACTGCCAAACTCTTAACAGGTCCTTACTGAACATGTGCAAACTCGAAGTTGGCAGGGGTCTTCTGAGTGACCAAATTTGGGCAAATTTTCACAGGAATGACATAATGTATATTCTTGACAACAAGGCTAACCCCTGCAAAATTTCAAACCCTTGCTTAAAAGCACAGAGGGTCTGGAGCATCTCATATGAGCAGAAATAAGACTCCTTTTCTAACACAGGCAAAGTAACTCCTTTTTCCCCTTCCTCTCATTCTGGGCCTTTTACCTCAAAATTCATCAAGTTCAGCCTTAGGCAGATACTTGGTATGGAAAGTTTCACTCTAAACAGCTTGTCTGATAAGGCCCTGAGAAACTGAGAGCAAAGTCCTGGACCATTAAGTGTCAGGCAACTTCCTATATAGACCTAAATTATTTGTGGTCAGCAGGTCACCTTGGTCACCCCATAGATACCAGTGGGGTTACTCAAGTGAGTAATGGGAGCGCGTTTACCCTGTCAGTTAGGAGCAGTAACAGTGTTTTATTGCAAGCACTGCTAACTTAATTTTACTTGATAACCAAGACCTGTGAAATTAAATTCTCTCTGCTTCGGTTGAATATCATGATTAGGAGATTATTTCAGTGTAAGTCACTAATTTTGACAGGGCTTGGCCCTCACGAGTTGCTGGGAAGCAGGGAGCAGAAAGCTCATGGGGCTAAGGTCGGCTGCTGTTGACTCTCGTCAGAAATGTTGACAGAGTGTATCAAAATTAATCATGGAGCAAACGTGACAGTGGTTTTGGGATATATTGTATAATCCTGTCATTCACTGTAAATTTGACCCAGGATTCAAAGTTAGTGTTACTGAGCTTAGTAATTTGTTGTTTGACTTTAACAGTTAATACTGACATTTCAGAGCAATTGCCTTTAGATTATAGAGACTTGTGATGAAGGGGATGATCAGTTTAGTAATTCCACTTGCTGGCAACTTCTAGAAGTCCTGAAAAGGTCTTGTTCTCTGAACATGTCTGCCACAAGGTATTTATCTTACACACTTACACACTAGTCATGTTCTGGACAGTGCTATTGTTCCTTTTCTCATATTATGGCCAGATTTAAAAAATAATAAAACCATGAAACACTAAAATGACCCAAACTGGCTCTCTACACATAAAATATTCATTGACTGGCCATTTCACATCCCAGCACTTTTCAGGGTTAGAATGAAGTACCACAGACCTTGTTCAAAAGCTAGAAATTTTGTTCCTTTAATAGGATAAAATTAACAGCTGAGATACATACAAAACCGCATACAGAATCAGATTTTGAAAATACCTGCCCCTCCTCTCACTGCAGGGCTGTGAAACATCAAACCTTACATTTATGGCTCTAAAAAGTATGAAGATTGTTTTTTCTGGGAGCTGAATCAGTGTGGTTTGATGGAGGGAGTATTATAAGTAGAGAAATCACATGGCAAGGGGGTGAAAAAAGCAAATGCTTTTATAAGGGATTAAGTAAATGCTGATTT
>KZ505837.1:352848-382380 GCA_002844005.1 Limosa lapponica baueri
CTCTAACAGCTTTTGTGGCTGCTGGCAAAAGTCAAGAACGCACGGACAAAGGAAAGGAGGAAAAATTAGAATTGTTGCAATCTTTCCTTAACACAGCATTGCATTTCACGGTGTGGATCACCTCGTACCTGCCATGAAGAATAGCTGAAGATTGCAAACACTACAACAGTGCAGAGAATGAAATACACTGCTCTTATCAAGCATGTCATAGCACAGGTTAAAACCAATAAAATTAATGGGGCTTTGAAAAATTTTATGTTTCTTGTGCTTACCCATGAGAGAACAGATACTGGTTTAGAGAAGATGATTTGTGTGATAGCACTCTGTGTCTCCTCCACATTGCTTGGGAAAAGCTCAGCTGCCTGAGCTAGTTAATACGATGCCTGGGACTGCTCTTCACAGAAGGTCTTCAGGGCCTTCAGTGAGTCTGCATCAGGAGACCATACCTGTTAGGAATAAACCAGGCCTGGCTAGAAACACTGTGCATGCCACGGTTAGCAATGGGAACACTTTTTTCACTCTTCCTTATTAATGTTTTAATGAGGTGATCATCGTTCTCAGTAATTTACATGAAGCAATCTTTTAAACTGTGTTTCTAGGAGTGCTGCTGGGGGCAATATTTCTGCACATCTGTGAAAGGCAAAACAATGACTTGCTCCAGTGAGATGTGAAAGAGCAGGAATGTTAGCGCAAAGAAAGTGAAGAGTTACGTATCTTGCTTTCTTTCTTTACAGTAGTTCAGCATATGAGCTTTTGATAACGGGTATGTTTCACTAAGCTCTCTCCCAGCTAAGGCACTGGAACTGGTTTCAGGAGCGCAGCATTCATTCTGAACAAACTCAACAGCAATGCACTAAGCCCAGTTTTATGTTCCCCGAAGTTTATCTGGCACTTTTTTCAGTAATTCCCTGCATTTTATAGCTTTGATGCATAACCGTTCAGAGAGTACTAAGGATCTTTTATGAATTCTTTCCCAGAATTTCTCATTGCCAGGCTGAGCAAGAAATCTTGTGGCAGAAGCATCCAAGCTCAGAAGCTTCTTTTTCTGGGAGGAGATCTTTCCCAAAACAGACTATATAGGGATTGTCAAGGCCTTATCTGAGGAGACTGTGGAAAAGTATGAGATTGCAACACTTAATTTTTTGTATTGCATCAGCCACTGAAATGCAAGTGTGGCTTGATTTGAAGAGTGAAATGTTTAATGGAAAAGAATTTCTGAAACCAAGTGTGCTTTTAGATCCCGTGAGAGATTATTCAACACCAGTCTTGAATAATTCATTGAGTCATTTAGATAATATATGAATAGTAATAATCCTGCATTAGAATGAAGACATATTTCATGTCCTTGTACAGAAGACAGGTGCTGGCTGAAGGAAACAGAATTTGGTTGAATGTAGCCTCAGATTAAGCTGTACTTTCAGAATCTCACCTTGTAATTTTCATTCATCCTTCTTTTGTACAGCTTGAATGTGGAGGCAGAAGGAGACCTTGTGGTCACCAAGAAAACATAAGATGGACAGAGTGGGGCAGAAACCATATCACCTGGAGAGAGTAATATTGGTGTAATATAAGCAAAGGAAGCTGGTAGTACTTTCTTTAGACTAATGCTGGAGCATCTGAAGTTCAGTGTATCAAACATAAAGTATTTGAGGGAAAAGAGGTGAAATACATCCAAAAATCAAACTACTCTGAAGTTAATAGTATTCTGTATTTTTAATTTTATTCTTAGGCTTCATATATTCAGGCAAATGCTTTTCTGTTCCTTCAAGACACACAATAAAAACATAATAATGTGTGGTTTGTTGCCTTAGAACTTCAAAGGTGTGTTTTAAACTTACCTAAAGGACTCTGTGTTTCAGCACGTAGTTTCAGTTTAAGGAATCTGTAAAAGATTGTACTTTTTTTTTTCCTCAATTATGCTCACTGACAGTTTTCAATTAACATTTAAGTTGACTGTACGTTGTTTTGATCTGACCCTACGTGATGATAATTTGCAAAGAGCAAAGCACAAGCATTTCAGTCAAGTTCTGTAGAAAACTACAAATGTTTTGCTAGATGTTTATGGAGGGAAAATTCAACCCAGAAAAGGGAAATAAAAGCCTAAAAGTTGGGAACACACTAGCACTCTTCCCCAGTGGGGAGACTCCATGGGCAGCTCTACTTAGCAGCCAGGGTTAGCTAGCCAGAAGAATGGCTCCCAGCCATGTTTGATCTTTGTGGGACAGTGCAGCGACCAGGCAGCATTACCTGATGTGTCACTCGTCTTCCAGTATTGTCAACCAGTTCGCTGCATGCGTGGGAGTCTGTTGGTGCAGCAATAGTCCAGTATGTGCTGTTGGATTTGTAGTTGTGCCCCCATCTTCTCCAAGGCAGAACTGGTGATTGATAGGAAATATTGATGGTAATACCTGCTGGCTTACCCACTCCATCCTGTTATCCTGCCAGCACACAGGTATTTCCAACAGTGTGTTTGAGAGGGTTTTCAGTTGGCTTGGTTTAAGTATGCCAAATAATGCAGCTGCTCTCACATGCCTTTGGGCAAGATGGACAGAGAAAACAGTTGCATCTAGATCTTGGTTTAGCTGAAGTACCAAAGCCAAGACTAAATTATGGCTTCAGAATTTCCTTTTTGATTCTTGTTAAAGTTGGGGGACCTTTTGTGGCACATTCGAGGATAGATTTCAGCTCTTTATGTCTGCGAAGGCTCTTTATCCATAAAACAGTCACTGAAAAAAATTTACTGAAGATGTTACAGGCTGTAGGTGAGCCTATTAATATATATATCAGAGCATAAATTGAACAGAAACTGTCAGGACCATCCTCTATCCCTGCTAAGACTTCTTTCAGGTACAGCAAACTTCCCCTTGGTCCTAGCCCCCTTCTGCTGCCTGTATATGGAAGGTGTAGATGGAGCAGTGTCTGACCTCTCACAGGCATGTCTCATTTCATGAGACAGTGAAATGACGACATAAGACAGTGAAAAGACAAGCCAGAGTCCGTCTTACAGTATTTGAAAGGTGCTGTCTTTCAGTGGAGTTTTTTGCACTGTATTCTGCATCTATTGCTGTCGTACGTAATCCAGAGGAAATCAAGGCATCCTGACCCCTTGCTTTAAAATGCTGGCAATTCTGATTCAATTAGTCTGTAAGTAATAAAGTAAATGCACAAAATTAACTTGTAAAGGTCCAGGTGGCTAAATAGCATCTCTGAATTTGGTGTGAGTGTAGGTGACTCTGTAGGATTAGAGGGCATTGCCAGCCAGTTTCCTCAAGACAAACATTGAGATTGACATGTCATTCTCCTCCACTCCCAAGTGCGTAAATTCACAGTGTCATGACACGAGAAAGGATGATTCCCTCGTTCAAACTTTGTGCCAAGCTCAGGAGCTGCAGGATTTCAGCGAGTAGAAGAGATAGGTGTTGCATACACCTTCCCTCAGCCCTTTGTGCTTGGGTTTCCTTCTCAGCAGCATGCAGAATCACAAATGTGTAGTTCTTGCCCTTTTGCCTGCCTTAAAGCTCAGCTTTAACCGTGCTCTCTGCCTTGCTACAGGGACTCCGCCGTTTCCAACAATAAGACTCCACACAATAGTTCCATCAGCCACATTGAATCTGTCCTTCAGCAGCTCGACGAGGCCCAGGTACAGATGGAAGAGCTCTTCCATGAGAGGAAGATTAAGCTAGACATTTTCCTTCAGCTCCGGATTTTTGAACAGTACACCATTGAGGTAAGAGCTGGGACCTGAGAAAGGTAGAGCAGTGGGAGAGGGAGTAGATGTAAACATACTCGGTTAGGATACACCTGGGAGCTGTTTGATTGTGCTCAGCTGTCCAGTTAGCAAGAGAGCGAGTTACAACCAGGTTTTAAATTCGGCATGTTGAAGCTAAAAATATGCTTTAGGATATACTGCTAGAATATACTGAAATAGATTCGTGTCTGCTTAACTCCCTACGCTGAGAATCTGCCTGCTTTGCAGAGAAGCTTTATACGATGCCCCTGTTATAACTCTTTACTGACACTAGTCACTTAGGGATTTGAAAGTTCTGTATTGCTTATTAGTGAGGTTTGTCTCCTCAGCTACAAACATAGATGCAAGCAAACAGATACGTGTTTGGCTTCAAACCACCAAGGGGAAAAAAGCATGTTATGCATGAAAAGAAAGGATATTTAAAAGATGGGCTTTTTAAGCGTCACAGTGGATTCATTTAAAAAGGAAAGGGAAAAAGAAGGGTGGGGGGGTGTAAGTTAAAGTATATTTTTATGTCCTCATGCAAAAAAGGTCTTTCATTTTTGTTTTGTACTTCTATTTTGAAATCAAAAGCACTGGATGGAAAGCTCATCAAAACATTAATAATTGAGGTATTCTTGGACAGGGAAACTTTAAAGAGACTCCAGTCAATCTCATTAATTACTTGCTGTAGTTCTGATAGGAAATGATGCAAAAAGAACAACATGTAAATTAACTTGTACACAAAATCCCTGAAAGTTATGTGTCAGCTCTTATGTCCCTTCTGGGGTGTGTTCCTCCTACTGCATCCCACTGGTGCTTGTTCTGTTCATGAAGCACATTTAAGTGTTTTATGGTGATATATTCCTGAAGGTATTGTTTGTAAATCTGTAGGTAATCTCAAGGTAGGTACTGGTAATTAATGGGAGACTTAGTATGCTGTGTTATGCTTTATAAGTGTTTATTTTAAGACATGGCATGGTGAATTAAAGTGGAATAAAAGGCTGCAAAGAGAAGTTTTCAGGTGTCTGAGCTTTCCTGTTGTGACTGCATAGGTAGTTATTGTACTGTCGTCTGCTCAACAGTGCTTGTTATTGATGTAAATTAGAATAGTTTCATTTTACTTACCAGTTATATACAGCCTCCTTGATATTGAGAGACAGTATTCTTTGTGAGTATGTGTGTGTAAGTATAAATGTATGTATTTCATGTCAGATAACATACTTTGCCTTAAGAATGCTGCCTTCAAAATTCAGGAGCCTGCAGTAACTGCAGTGTCTCCTATATTTAAATAGAAGATATTTTGATAAAATGGTGTGGCAAATGTTGAATAATTGAGACTTTTACTATGAAGATATAAATGTGGTGTGAATGCATATACTTGTACATACCTATAAATGGCACCTGTGTTTTCAAAAATGAAAGCAAAAAAAAATGAAGAACAGTATGTGCTTCTGGAACACGCAAATGTGTCTGTAGGCAGGATATGGTGAACCCATGTAAATCGTTCATTAAGATCTCAGCCTGTTTCACTGCAAATTCTAGGTCTGAACCTGGAATTTTGCCGATTTAAATAAAGAGCTAAAAGAAAAAATGACTGTTTTCAAATTCTTTTTCTTTGTACATAGTCTTTCAAATATCTCAAAGGCCATTACCACCATGGATTGCTTTACTGCTGGGGAAACTGAGGCACAGGAGATGATGTGACTTATCCTAGTCCCCTCCATACGTGGTATAGAGATGGAAATACTATGTGGAATCTTCTGTTTGTTTCTGCAGGAATCCTACTTCTGTGTATTCACAGACACATTTGGAGTGTTTGTGGTACATTAAGATATTTAAAATTGGAAATGTGCTTCAGAGTATTCTAAAATCAGATTAGCTAGAAAGGATTTTAAAGAAAATCACCACTTAGTTGTCACTGTACATTTGCTATTTTTTATCATAAGAACATCTGAATTCTCTCTGCAAGATTAATATTACAAGGAAATCTGAGAACACGTTTCATAGGGAATCTATGGGCAGATGACTTTATTTAGAAAGCTCTCTTTCTGAAAAATACTCTTTTTATTTTAGAATAATTATGACATTTAATTTATAACTGAACACACAATGAAAAATATATCCAGGTCAGTATCTTAAGTTCTATAAGTACATTTAGTGCTTAAACAAGAAAAACAGCTTGATAGATAATAAAAAGAAAGGCAATTTGAAATGAAATATTAAATGGCACATGTATGCTATGCATTTCAAACAACAGCTGAATCGGCTCAAATTGACACAATAATGATCCTTAGAGAGTAGATTGCAGTCAGTTGCCTCAGCCATATAATAAAGATTCCAAGTCACTAGGAAACTGTTATCAAAATTAAAAAAATTATCTCATGCCATTGTTGAGAAGCAAAAAGATTTTTTCATCACCATAATTAAGAAGCATGTACTATTTCTAATTGTTGACTATTCCAAGGTTTTAAGGGAAAAAGATGATGAAATTTGAAACAGGAAATTAAGTATTCTTTCTACTAAAGACAAGAAGCTTGAGCTATGACTGTAAATGTATTTAGGTTTTAATTTTCCATAATAGCCTAGATCCTGCATAGATTAAGAATAGTGAAATAATGTGTACCAGTATGATTGTCAAATGAATTTCTCCTCTTCTAGTCTAGATAAGCCCCTTTCCATCTGTCCAAGGAGCAGTGCCATATTGAACACATCCCCAGTGACACCCCTCTACCTGCTGCAGCCGTGTTAGTCTCTCTCCTTCCAATGGTCACACAAACTCTGCAAAAAGTGGGCTCTCTACCTCCCAACCTTGAACACCTTTGTCCTCTTCACTTCTTCTGTCTTGTCAAGCATTGAGTTTCCTGTTTTTCCCCCTCAGGTCAGCGTTCTCACCCTTGGTTCTCAGGTTCTTGTGCTTCAGGGATTTCCTTATGATGAGGACCCTTCCCTGAGAGCTCTGATGAGAGGAAAAACTTGCATCTCCCTAGTCAAAGCCAGAGGGATGCAGCTGTGGGAGCCCAACTGCTTCCAACAGCTTTAGGGAAGGCTGCACATTAGAGCTCAGTCTCAGAGAATAGTTACATCTCGTGTTCTCTCTCTCGATCCAGTTTTGGCACCAAACATTTTTGATTCTGTTAATTTTCCCGACTACCCTCTCTCTCTCCTTTCTAATTAATAATGCAAACTGAAAGTATTAGGAATTTTTCAAACTCAAAAATGGCAATTGAGTGATTCACCTTTAGTTTTATTTAGAAAGTGTCAGACTGTCATTTGTTCTTTGGAAACTTCCCTGCTTTTACTATTCTCCCCAGATATTAAAAATCCATGCCGTAGATCACATAACATTCTCCTTTGGCGCTCCTTCCTAAACTTGCACTGTACCCATTTGCTTTGTAGCCCTCCTGGTTTTTGAGATTTTTCTATAATCTTCTCTTCTTGACAGTGGTTTGGAGTCCAGACAAACTTCAGACTTAATGATTACTGCACAAGCAACACTTACTTCCATCTATTTAGGCATCACTGGACCTTTTCTTGTACTTCAGTGAAATCTGCCAGCTAATGTTGCATTTTGTCTTCAGGAAAAGTATTTTATGTAAAGAGAAGCCACCTGCCTGTTTCTTTGGCAGGGCAGACCAGCTGCCTTCATTTAGGACTTCCAAGGACTTTTAAGCCTCACAAGCAGCTTTTGTGTTGTGCTTGAGTCAAGACAGGTTTGGCAGTTATGAATGGGTACGAACCCACAGGCACATGGCATGTGCTGCCTGTTCTTTCTTGCCTTAATCTCATTATATTGACTGATATTTACACTCTGGGTTCTTGGGGTAAACTATGAAATCCAAACTATGACAACACCTGGAAACAGACATAACAGAAACATGAGAGAGCCTGGCTATCCCTACGGGAGGCTACTCTGCCTCAGGTTTTAAAACCATAAAATGACAAGCCATTCTTTATTTAGGAAATGTGTCTAAGTGGTGCCAGGTATGTTTTATTCCTTTACCAAGTCATTGCACATTTCAAGACAAGATGGGATCATTAGGATTATATGGTTGGTCTTTCTGTATGATACAGACTTCAATTGAGGTCATGCAGCCAACCAAGTAACTCGGGAGATTTCATGCAATGTGAATGTGGGAGCTGATCCACTATGAGGAAATCGGGTGTAAGGCTCAAGGGCTGATAGCTGGCAGACATTTGTGGCAGTGCTGATACCACCCTAAGCACATTATACATACGAAGCACAGTCTTATTCTGCAGTTATATCCTCAGTAAAATCTGTCAAGTATACTTTGTCCCTTGCTTCAGAAATAGTCATTTAAAGCCTTATTAACCATTATTTGACTGAATGCTAATATACAGTAAAATGCTGAGTAAATACATAAAAAACAAATAGTAAAATGCACTGAGTTGCAACCCCTAACAAAATTGCTACCATCCAGAGTCTTTCTGCATATTTTTTCTTTATATCTTCTGTAGAGAGATGATCAAATTCACTCCGTAGGCCTCAATAAAACTCTGTGAGTGAGAACAGGGATGATCTCAGCCAATACCTGTCGGGCAACAGTTGTTGGTTACCTCCAAAGAAACTTCCCTCTCCCTTTCCCAGAGCTGCCCAGCTTCTTCCCTTGTGTGTGTTGTTTTGTTTCCTGCAATGCATATGGATCTGTGCAATGGTAGACAGAGCCTCTGCACTGTAGTCTTAGAGCAATGTGGTTCCTAGGCCAAGACATAATCCTGGAAGGGGTTGTGGGGATTCCCACTGTACAATATAAATTTGATCTTGTGTGCTGTTTGTTATCTTTCAAAAAGCCCCATGATCACCAAAATCTTCACCTGCTGGATATCTAATTTTCCACTATTTAATCTCTTTGGCTCTATTTCACCTGCTAATTAAATTTTTAAGCCTTGATTTTTACTAGCTGGCTCTTCTGGCTGTTCGTATCCATCCCTGAGCACAAGTTTAGAGGGGAACAGGAGCCAGCTTTTACAGTAGTTTACTTTGCTGTTATTTGCAACTCACTTGAGTTTCCTATTCCAGATTCATAACACTAGCAGAATCTTTCAAGTGAATTAGCTGCCTGTGTGAAGGTACAGGATGTTTTATAGCCCCTCACTGACTTACAACTGACACTCAAATGTGAGCTACTTTATTAGAAATAAGAGTTACAGAGATCTTGAGATACATTTGAAAGAAAGGGAACCGTAAGAAAAAAATCAGCCTCTTCTGTTCATAAACTGGAATCATATAATTTCTGATGCTTAGTGAGCTTTTGTTTTTCCTTTCCATATATACCTAGTTTTCAAGCTGGACATCACTTCAATTTAAGGAAAGGCAAGCTCTAAGCTGTCCTGGGCACTCTGTCTTTTGGAGCTGAATTCCATTGTTTCTCTTGATATTTTGGGATTCAGGAGCCAAAAGCACCAGAGCAGAATCATCACTGTGACAGGCTTTTCACACTTCAGTGGCCCAGGTCTCCACTAAGCCAGTGTGGCATCTCTGTCTGTTGTCAAAAAAAATGAGTGACAGTATTGTCACACTGCGCAGTGTCAGCCCAAACCGAGGCCTGAGAAGAAGGAACGGCAAACTTTTTGCTCACATGATCTGTAGAAATGACAGTTTCATTCCCCCTTTCCTACCTACATCTCCTCTACCATATACCTTCAGTATTAGTCTGCTCGTAGATCCACTTATACTGTCACATCCAATCCTCTGCTCTTCCACCCTGCTCTGAACACTGAAACAGAGTTGAGTGCTGTTACCCCGGCATCCCTGGTTCCCAGTCTGTAGTATGTGCCTCAGGGACCTGGTCTCCCCTACTCTGGTATAACCCCTTTCTTTCTGCATTTGCAGATGCTTGTTCAGTATCTTGGAGTCAGAATTACCTTTTTTTGATTCCTTCATGGATCATATCTGACATCTCATCTCATCCATCCTCATTCTCTGTTCATCCCAGCTGTATGGCTGCGACATTTTTTTCTCTTGAAATGAGGTAGATATTCCCTTTTCTTGGCTCTGAGCTCGGTGCAGACCTACCCTGTGCCTATGTGGCTGTTCTTCCTGTCCTGCCTCATCCCCATGCTCTACCCACTCTTCTCACTTTTGCTCATCCTCCTACTTGCACCATCATTTCTCTTGCAACCTGCCTCCTACATTTGTTTGTTCTTCCAAGCGTCTTTACTCTTTCAAATCCCTCTCGTGAGCCCACTCTCTTTGTGTTGATAGTTTCTACTCCCAGGATAGAACTTTCTTTCCCTCCTCCTCATATGCCCTTCCTCAGCCTATACTTCAAAATATCAGCTCCTACGTGATTCATTCGCCATATACCATTTATTTTCTTTTGCTTGATTCCTCATTTCCCCTCTCCACCTCCTTCAATTGGCAAACAAAAATTTCTGGCTGGCATTAAACAAGACAACTTTAGGTGTCAAACACTGAATTAAGGCCAAGCAAGCAGCTTTCAAGGCTCAGCAGCACCATTTTGTAGAAAATCTCAGCAGCGGCATCAAAAAAAAAAGATACTTAGGATTTAGATATTAAACTATTGCAGATGTACAGCAGCTGCTGCAGCTTGTGAAGGCTCTTTGGCCTAATTCACAAGGTAGGCATGGGATGGCTGGACTGCTACTGTTGCTGTTATTAGTTCTGTTACTTCTCATCTTCATACCTCTTCTCTATACCTCTCCTCTTTCTCCAGGATTGAAGATGAACATGTCTCTCTCCCTTTGGTCATGTTATCTGCTGGTGCTGCAACATGACAAATCCGGGAAGCAGCAAATGCAGCACTATTGCAGCAGTGGGAATTTGGGTATATTAAGTTGCTGCTTTAAGAGGATTCCTGCCTAAAGAGTATGTGGTCTAGACTGTGGTCGCTGTGTCTGCATGAAAAACAGACCTGGCTGACAGTCTGTATATCTATTATAGCCTTGTGATAGAAGCATGGAGCTCAGCACAAACTCAGTATTTGCTCACATGCTGAAGTTAACTCTTGGGCTGCCTCCACTTCTCTGATAAGGATATCGCAGGTATCTCATTTAATATTAGATTGGGCTCACTACCCTTTATTAGTTCCCCTCCCATTATCATGGCAGCAAAACCATCTGTTTCAGGTGAAGAATGAAGAAATGTGCTCTCTAGGCTTATTGTCAGTCAATAGCTTTGTTGTGTCTTTCTCTCTGGGGTCACTTGACCTTTCTTTAGTATCAGGGAGTTGTTTTTGGCCACCAATCTTATATGACCTGCAAGGAAGAAGCATGGCTCCTTCCAAGGAGTCAGCCAGAATGTGACTGACAATGACGCATGTGTGCAGCTTTCCTTGGGACAGTGTGGGCACCTGGGGATAAGCCTCATGCTTTACTAATGCAGACCTGTGCACTGCCACTGTTAGTGCTCTCATGACCCTTCTGCTTTGGTATGATTTCTCTCTCGTGCCACAGCAGAACAGAGCACAGCTCAGGGCTTCTCTTGTGGTGGGGCTTCTCATCTCTCAGGGTATGTGAGGGATGCTAAGGTCTATTTAGAATCACAAACACTGGGAAGTAAAGTGAATAAACAAAAAGTGCTGTCAGTTCTTCCCACCAAAAATCTAGCAGATGAGCAGAGTAAACTCTAATCAGCCATTCTTCTGGGTCAAAAGGGAATTAAACAAGTTCATGGCCAAGTGAGCCTCACTTATGAGACAATTCCTGACACAGGCCCAGTGCAATTGGCTCTTGCCACAGCTTAGGAGATAGGACACTTTTATCTGATGCAGTCCAAGTTTCACCATAGATGTCAATGCTTGACCAATCTGTGAAAGCATCCAAAGTCTTTTTTAGACTTGAAAAATATACATCTGTAGTTAACAGAGCTGTCTGATTACATCTTCTTCCTGAAGAAAAACAAATCATTTCCCCTATCCTCAAGTCAAACCAGTTATGGACTCAAATTCAGACTCTGGGACCATTGCCAAATGGTCGAGTTTGAAGTACAGAAAATGCTGAGATTTTGTGACATTGGCTGTACAGACAGAAAAGGAAATGTCTTAATGAGATATGTAAAGCAGCATGGTCTCTGGGATAGGGCACCAGATTGGGATTTAGGAAACTTGGGTTATTATCATAGCTCTGCTGTTGCTTCTTTGCCTTCGTGTGCTTTAGACTCCTTTCTAGCCATCTGTTTGTCTTGGTTACTCAGAGAGATGTACCCAACCTTCCTGTACACACTTCGCCTGACAAATTTGGTGATGTTCCACCTCTCGCTGTCCTTCCTCTCTTCCCCTAACCCAACACATGGGTGATTGTCACTCCTATGGAGAATAAGTCTTATGAGGAGAGGCTGAGGGAGCTGGGGTTGTTCAGTCTAGAGAAGAGGAGGCTGAGGGGAGACCTTATCACTCTCTACAAAGCATTGGAACAGGCTGCCCAGGGAAGCGGTTGAGGCACCATCCCTGGAGATATTCAAAAGATGAGTTGACACGGTGCTCGGGGGTATGGTTTAGTGTTGGTTGGTGGTGTGTGAGTTTGTTTGTGTTTTTTTAGTTTGTTTTCGGTTGTTTTTCTTTTATCGTTGGACTAGATGACCTTAAAAGTCCCTTCCAACCTAGGCAATTCTGTGATTCTGTAAATTCATTCTGTTATTTGTAGTTTGAAACAAGGTCAGGACCACCTTAGTTCTGATTAGTGTTAGCTGAGGATCTGTCTCTAAACGTAAATGTATTTAGTAAAACCCTTTTCCAGCTTCTACTTTGACCATTTCTCCACAACTGTTAAATCTGCCAATAAGCCTCCACAGTCCAGGAACTCCAGCTACGACGTGTGAATGAATCAGAGGCTGCAGAAACCAGGAATGGGGCCAAAGAGACTGTAGAGATAGCTATTATTTAAAGGTAATTGAGTGGAATGGGCAATGGAACAAGCTGAAGAAAAATAGAAGCCCCTCAGGATGTCCACGTTCTGCCTTTCACTGCAGCTGAGGTCCCAGGTTCTTGGTTGAGTAAATCTGCTTTTCTGCTTCTCTCAAAAAAGAGCTTAAAACCTGCTTATGTTTTCCATTCTAATGCAAAACCATATATTCCCATCCCATCCATGCTAATGTGAGAAGGGCTGAGAGCTGGTCCAACTGGGATGCCTTCCTGTGCCTGTGTTGGATATAATGGTAGTTATGGTAGTATGCTTTCTGGAAAGAAAAACTGAATAGAAAATTTTGAATCTTGAAATTTTGAATCTCGAAATTTTGAGTCTCTTAGGAAGTTAAGCATCTCGCTGCACACAGGCACTGAAGAGCTCCTTTAGTGAGAAACAGAGAACTTTTCACTACATAATAACATGCACAAGTGGAAATTTAGATGCCTAGTTTTAGTTGTCCTGAATCGAGCTATGAGGAATTGACTATTAGTCACAATTAAGGCATATATTTAATAATTTTAAATACTTTAAAAAATTGTATTCTCCATAGTGCTGGCCTGTATGCATCCTGTTCCCCTTTTCCCCGCTTCCTCACTCATTTTCACGAGTACGTTCTCTCTGGTTTTTGTCTCTAGTAGCAGAATCTAGGTTGAGGTGAGACTGTGCTGTTTGGCTGGAGGCTAGATCTTGCTTTAACTGAACAGGCAAAAACACAGACGGACTTTGATACTGATTGGCTGCTTGTGAGCTAAAATGTAAAATACAGACCATATAGTAAATTGATTACTAACATCTTCAGGCTGTGTGTTATGATCAGGAGGCAAAGAAAGTAACAGAAGATTTTGCATGTTCCCATGACTTACTGGCAGGTTATACAGGTCTTTGGTTAGAGCCAGGTACCATTCGTGATTCTACTGGTGATTCAACTAGCCCTTGAGTATTATATTTCTGTGCTGTGCTTTCCCCATCTGTAGAAGTGAATTATTTATGTGCATTCCCCAGTGTAAATCTTAAAGGAGAAAAAAGTTATACAGGGCCTGTTTCCAAGTCCACTGAAGACAACAGAAAGGCCCTTCTAAAAGTCTGTGAAAACACAACATAGGACTCATTGTACAACTGCAGTCAAAGCTGTGGAGGTTAACTCACAAATTCATAATAAAATATCTAGTTTCATCATGCATTTTCGGCAAACAATGGGTAGGTACTGCTCACAGTACATTATATCAATAATAGTTCTGAAAACGTATCAGTTATCCCTGTTTTAGGGCTAAATGAAAGCAGTTTATAATTTCAATTCTATGAAGACAGAATAAATAATATTTCCATCTCTAATATCTAACATACAGTGTGTTTCAAAATGTTTTTAGAAGCATTCAGACCATTTTGGGATTATGTGGTCACAAGTGTTACAAATTGTTCTGCAATTCTGTAAGCATTACTTATGCATTTAAATCTGAATTTATTCAGAAACATTATCTCTACCATCCATGTCAATATAGTGGGTCTTTTCTTAAAGGGCTCTTTGGAATGTGTAAGGAAAAAAGGAGTCAGATTTATTGTTGGACCGATAATCTTTTCGTAGATCCTCACCTAAGCAAAATGTTTAGTGTGACCATTAAGTGGGCACGATCCAGAGTGTACTGAGGCTGTGGTTTGGGGGTTTCTGGATCAGAGTCAAAATGTGAAGTACTTTGGTGATCTAAACACAGTTTGAGAGTTAGATTTTTCATTAATTTTGAGTGAATACAGTGTTTGTCTTCTGCCCATGAAGGTTACAGCAGAGTTAGATGCCTGGAATGAAGATCTGCTGAGACAAATGAATGATTTCAATACCGAAGATCTCACTCTGGCTGAGCAGCGCTTGCAGCGTCACACCGAGCGGAAGTTGGCCATGAACAATATGACCTTTGAAGTCATCCAGCAAGGACAAGATTTACACCAATACATCATGGAGGTCCAAGCTTCAGGTGAGAGAACATTTGATCTCTATTTTACATGAGAAAAAGCCAAAAAAAAGAAGAAAAACCCCAACCCCAAATATGCATATCAAGCAAAAACACCCCAATACATACCAAATACATCAGCTTTTAACAACAGTAAGTATGGGCAATACCTGTCTCTCCACTCCCAGAACTGTTCCACAAGCTTTGGGAATTCTTTGATTCAGGATTATATGTCAAAAATTGCTGTTTCTTTGAGACTGAAACTCATTGAAGAAATAGAACAGACTTTCAAGTTTCATTCAGAAACTGCAGGATGGAGGTTGTGATCAATCCCAAAGTGGATGGAGAGGGGAGGGCAAGACAAGTTACACTGGTAGGTCCTTGTCCTTGCACCAGCTCAGAAACAAGTGCTGCAGAGAATCAGGAGTTACAGATACTTTATCTGGCTGGTCAGACCTCAGGTCTGGATGGAGTCTAGTCATTCTAGACTCCTAAGCTTATTAACCTTTCTGCGTTTAGACTTTATTGAGAGGCAAAGTGACCAGATGTGCTGGCTTCATTTTTCACAGACTTGAGTACCTTTTCCTTGTGCCCCATTTCAGGGTGCAGACATGCCTGAGGGAGAGAGAGGAGAGTGAGGGGAGAAAGAAGCTAGTTATCCAAGAGCCCTCTGGGAAAGAATCCAAATAAGAGAGCCTTGAAACCAGTCATGAAATGGAACTCTCATTTCCAGCCAGCTCTAATTGGAATTATTTTGTACAGAAAGGGAATAGGATAAACCATACTGGAATTTTCCTTTTCAGTGTGCACTTGAAAGTTAAAGGTAGCAACTTGGATGTAAAAAACCACCTTTGGCATGTGCTCTTAAATGACAGACTTGATTCATGTTGATAGGGAGTCTGTCTGATACTTATACTCTGCTTCTCAGCAGTAGGATCCTATTTCTAAGACGTCCTATGAATCAGGATTTTTTTGTATCCTTGTATTTTGCATTTGGAAAAGGAATATCATAATTCAGATTAATCACTGTGTAAAGTCCAGAAGTGAATGTTACTTGTAAAGTGCTTTAACCTTCTTAAATATCTGAAAGCAAGACCAATTCCTCCTCTTTCCCTCCCAATTTGCACTTTCAAAATAAAACTGATTTTTATGGTTTTATTCTTTGGCAAACATTTTACCTCTAGGCACTCACCTTTAAAAAAATCTGGCAGTATTCAGCCTGATTTGGCAAGATGCACTCAGCAGAGGCTTAAGGACTGCTACAAGAGTATGTTGTGAACTAGACAACCCGGTGCATTGCGTGAACCATGTGCATGAGTTTCTATGAGATCCAGAGCAGAGTCAGGAGTCTCAGTGACTGATGCAGGGGGGGAAATAAAATTCTGTGTTTGTCAAGAAGTTAGAAACAACTTCTTTTGGATTGCAGACAAAAGATTAGCAACTAAATGAAGTGACTTTTAAAATGTTTGTATAAGATTATCTAAGATCACTTTCTATGAAGCCTACCCAATAAAAATCCATTGCTCCCAAAGGCAAGGAAACGGAAGCCTCATGGGGCTGTAGAGTAACTATAGTTAATCAAAGGTAATGGTCATGTCTGCCATGCGTGGAATGCTAAATGCTGGGAGAATGGCAAAATAAGGGAGAGAGATTGCTCTTGGGAGCCTACTGTTTCTTATTTCAATAAAGGACAGTTATACTCCATAAAAAATTCATTTAGTTTTACTCCCTCTTCCTGAATCCTATATCATAGTCATTCAGTGCATAAGTTAAGCGATGATTGTTCTTACTGCCAGATCTGTGCACTTGCACAGTTCTGGGAAATCAGCTGCTATTGCTGCTTTCTATTGTACAGTGTCACCCCTGCTACAATCAAAACTCAGCTGAAGCCACAGAAGATAAAGCCAGAAAAAATGTGATTTTTCAGGCACGTTCTACCTAACCAGCCACTTTTAATTGACCAAGTTTCTTCCCTTCCCTATAATTCTTTTTGAACTTTATTCTTTTTGTCGTGTCACACGGGAAACTGATTCAGTTTTGATTACTCTGCCATTTGTCTTGGAGGTCTTTAAGCTCGTAAGTCTGTCAGATAAAATTACATCCAGGTTTTTTCATGCATGATACCTTTTTCCCTTGGAAATCTTGTGCAGGTAGGAAGAGGGTTTTGAACATTTGCCCATGATTTTTGCATGTCTGATTCAAATTTGGAGAATTGATTCTTAGCAGGCTGTGGAGTGTCTGGAAATCAGTGTGGGCATTGTCATGTTGGCACAATAAATACAGAGGTCCTGTGATGCACCAGATCAGACTCTGTACAGATATTCAGGGCATCCGTACATGTGAGGCATCTATGTGAGTCCAGTATTTCCGAAGCTCCATCCAGAGTTATGTTCCCATGATTCGTTCCTCTATTCCACCACATGTGGGTGAGCCTGGTTTGGATGAGCCTGTTTTCACCGTCAGAATAATTATTCTTCAAGGAAATATTTGTTTCTAGTAAGGGTTGTGTAAGATCTGGAAGTCAGGTTGTGTTTTCTGAAATTTTGCAGTACTTCCAAATTGTATTCATGTCTCACTAAAATCTGTGTCCTTCAGGAAACATTTACATTTAGAGAATATTATAACAGTATTCTGCTATAGAATAGAAGTATTCTGTTATAGAATAGAATATATAGAAGACTGGACCTTTTAATAAGCCAGTGCTTCTTATCTCAATGAACCTATCTTCTATTTTTCCAGTTTGATTGTAACTCTACTATTGATAGCAAAGCTAAATATGTGGGCGAATATTCTCAAAAATGGATATTGATTTTTGGATGTCTAACTTAATATGTTGAAAGGGCCTGGTGTTTCCCAAACTTGGACACTTTTTGGAAATCCATTTCCTGTGAAAACTTTAGGGTCATAATTCAGCAGCAATTTAACATCTTGACCTGAGCTGCAGTGCTGATGTGTTCATGTAATTCGTTAGCATACGCACCTTAGTCATCTTAGTCATTCTGCTTCTAGGTTCTGAAAGTATTTACACTCTAATAGCTGATTAATTGATTGCACAAATTTGTTGGGTTGTTAGAGTCCCTTTGCATTGTCAGTATCATTGTCATAATGAGAACCACAGTTAGGAGTCGCTCATGATTTACAGAGCTACCTTTTTATGTCTTAGAAGCAATTTGTCTAAGTCAAGCCAATACACTGCAAAGCTGATGGCGGGGAAATGTACACAGTCGCTACCTGTTATGTGCAAAATTCAAAGTCCTTTTGTTTCCTGGCTGTCAAGCTAACATCATTCATGTCTTTTCCCAGCATTGCATTGCTTAAAAGGGAAATGCAAATCTATTACGTTTTGTTTGTGATGTCATTTATAGTTAGTTATAACTCTAGTTTATATTGCGAGGAAGAGGATACTAAACTTTCCTGTCATAGGCTTTTAGTAGTTCAGCCTAAGAACATATTCAAAGCAGTTTCAAAACAGCTTTGCACAGATCAAAAAGCAATACCCCTTCCTTACACTGAATAGTATCTCACGTTGCAAATCTCTCAGGTGTAACTCATGTATGTTTTGTAGGATGCCAGTAGGTGTGGCTCGGTACTCTTCTCTATAATATTTTTTTACAACATTTTCAATTCATTATCCTTCACTTGAAATCTGCTGCTCTGGTTGAGACATAGAAGAAAATGGCAACCAAGTTCGTTGTATCAGAAAATCAGCTGTGCTTTTCAAAACACAATGTAAAGATAATATGTATGAAATGTATGAAATTATTCTGAAAACAAGGCTTTCTGTTTTGCAAACCAATCTTTGAGAAGAATAAGCGCTCTCGCCGTGTGCGCTGGCACTGTAGAATAAAGCTGCGTGACATATGACAAGCAAGAAAGGGCAGATCATTCATCATAGGGAGCACAGGCTGCCCTTGGATAGCATCCCAGGCAGTTCACTGGTTGCTGCTGATGAGTTAGCACAATCAAAACCATACCAGCTGAGTATGCATGAAGGAAAACTGTGCATTTAATATCGAATAGGTGTGGTGAAGTCAAGCATACAAAACACCATCATGTCCTGAGGATATGGAACCATATGCAGGCTAATTGTAGCAACAATGCGTGGTGTCTGGCAATTGAAAGGAACTTCAGTCCCAAGAATAGAAACATACATTAAATTTCTAGTTCTAAATGGGAAGCCAGGGGCCATTCCACTTTATTTGGTAATAAAGAAACTGTTTTGTTTTGGCTGGGAAAGGGAATAAGCCAATCACTTGCATTCCTGTGTGCTTTTTCTGGTAAAACCAGATACCAGGAAAAAGGGGATAGGGTAATAATAAGGTCGTATTTATTTTGTGTAGTGCTCTGTAGATATTGCTGTGAGAGAGAATGGAAGTTAGAAGTCTCTGAGGAGGGTAAAGGGGGAAGAAAAGGCATCTTTCTGAATGGATTTTAAAAATAGTGTCTGAGCCTTTTGTGCAGCGGCTTCTAATTAACATATTTCTTTTTAAATGTCCTATTATTCCCTGAAATCAAACAGCTTTGGAGAAAAGTGTAGTGTTTTCTCAGCATTACTACAATCTGATTATTTTTATATTAGGCTCCTGATCCTCCCTGTATTGAGGCCAATGGCAAAATTCCAGCAGACCTCAATAAAGGAAGAGTTGGGTCTTTATTAGTTTATAATCACAGGGATTACAGTAACATGGAATGATGTCATATTTCCTCCAGGCCAAACTTCCACAATTACACTGACAACGTACCCAGCAATGCTATCGCACCAGTGTAATAAAGAAGGAAGATGAGAAGCTCTGCATTGTATTTCATGTAACCACTACACACAAGGCTTGTAGGGTCGTAAGAAAATTCAGGAGGGACTTAGGAGGTCTCTATTCTAACCTTCTGATCAAGTCAGGGTCAGCTATGAAATCGGTCCAGGTCATTTAGGGGTTTATCAATTCCATGCAGGATACAAGGGATGGGAAATGTGGTACTAAGCCACCTTTTCTCCCTGGTGTGTGAAGATTGGATGAAAGTCAGTCTGTGGAATAATTCTGAATGAACTATAAGCTGGTTTATACTAAATTGTTGTTAATGATCCTCTAAAATGCACAGATGGAAAAAGAGTTTGCACTGTGGAGTTCCATGCACTTGTAGCATTACTGCAGATCTGGCACCTACAGTTTGCTTCCTTTATTTCACTTTTCTATTTTCTTCCTCATTTTTTTTCTCTTCTAATTACTTTTCAACATGTGTTTCTAAAGTATAAGTTAATGAATTACTGTAAGATGGAGAGGGGTTTTCTGACTTTTTTTTTAATTAGATGTTCACACAAGTTTTTAAGGAAGGCTCTGGTTAAATCATCTCCTAGAAGCCAGATGCTGATGGTTGAGATGAGCAATGATCACCATAGAAACACTACTTTGTAGAAAAAACACTGCGTTGTAGTGATGCAGAATAGGAAACTGGGAAAGCCAAATACTACGCGTGAGAGAGTTCAGCAAGAAAGAATTACTCCGAGAGTTGCAAATCAATATGTTAGGTGGCAAAAAATTTTGAAGGTTACATTTGTGTAACAACTGAAATTTCAGAAAAGTGCAATGTCCTCTTTCTCTCCATGTTTCAGGCATTGAGCTGATCTGTGAAAAAGACATTGATCTTGCAACGCAGGTTCAAGAACTGCTGGAGTTCCTTCACGAGAAACAGCATGAGCTGGAGCTTAATGCTGACCAAACTCACAAGAGGTTAGAGCAGTGCCTACAGCTCCGGCATCTACAAGCTGAAGTCAAGCAGGTGAGAGTTTTTAACCCCACTTAAGCATCTTAAATGGATTTTCAGCCATTACATATATGCAAACCGCTAAAGTAGCTTCTGCCAAGTCACATACCTTTAGATGGACAATCTTAATCCCCCTTTCCTCAAGTTGATTTGTTGACAGATTGCAGCATGACCCTTTACACATAATGAAGGGCTTTGTTCCCTCTAGTGTGCATGTATTTGGCTTTATAAATAATTATGGGAAGTCTGCGCAGAACTGACCCCGTAACGTCTCAACTGGAGAAGCTGCCTCAAACTCCCATGTGTTCTGGGAATATGATGATTTGATTTGGGATCCAGACTTAAGCTGTTGTGGAGAATTGGCCCTAAGCAAAGGATGACTGAGTTGTGAGGTCTAAGTATGACATTACAATAGTTTCACCTTTTCATTTATTGCTATACATCTGTTGAGCTGCAGGAATCTTAACATCATCTGGGTGAGATAAAAAGTCTGTGGCTTCTAGACTTCCTGAAGTCCTTGGACTTCATTAGCCATTTTAGTATTGTTACATTGTCTTTCTTCCAGATTTCATCCTAGCCTAGGCAGTTGTGTTCTGCCTTCCTGGATTTCCCCGATACTTAATCTGGATGCCTCACATTTCTTTGTTTTCCTTTGCTACACAGAATAATGCTACACTTCCTGCTTCCTAATCCATAGGTGGCTTCACACCTCAGTGTATGTCTGGATTTCAATGGAATGGTCTTTGTTTCATTAGGAAAACCAGGAACATTTTTCCAGACAACTGGAATATTCAGGTTTCCATTTTACCGGTACAACTGGGAAGGTTTTGTGGTGTCTTCTTCCAAATTCTACAAGGTGTTCATTAAAAAGATTTACTTCTTAGTTTACAAAAAAAAAAAAGGAATATACTGAGTGCTCAGTATACATGACCATAGTTATTCTGTCTTCAAAAATGAATATTTGAGTGACGCTTTATCTGAATTGTTTTATCATTGCTGGCAAAAAAATCGTTCATTCTCAGACAACTCTCAAGCTAGAAACCAGCAGCACTGACAGCAGGACGTACATTTTCTTTCAAAGTTCACTTTGATGTGAATATTTTGCAGGACTAAATGAAAATAACACAGAAGTCTCCTAAATTTTTATTTTGAAAATGTAGTCATTTAGCAATTGTGATAATTGAAGGCCAACTCCTCATGAAGGCCCAGAGCTCTATGGAGTGCTTTGGCTTTCTTCTGAAAAAAATAAAAAATAAAAAAAATAAAAAAAAGCCTGTGATATTCATAATCAGCACCTTAACATGATTAGGAAGTGTATCCTTTTTTCCATAGGTTCCCAGTTTCTTACACGCAACTTAGCTAGGCTTGGAGTTTTGTGCAGTAGATTTATGATGAAGTAGAGCTATTTTAGCTTATGACAGAAAATAGAGAAGAGTGATATGTGTAGCAGAAATGCTAAAAATGCAGGTTATTGCTATCTGACCAAGTGTCAGGAGCCCACTTGATCAGGCTGAAGTGCCAGTCAATCACCCCTGTGGCTGCTGCTGGAGCCATACAGTGGCAGCGCTGCACTCTCTGCAAGTACCTGACGTTACTTGTCTCATTATCAATTATCTGCTGGGTTTTAACTATTTTATAACCCAAAATTTAACCAAAGGAAATGGTTTTAGGACTGAACTATCTAATACTGACTTGTGAGAGAACAGCTGCCTTGATTTATTATTTCCTTAACGGAGCTTGGGACCATCAGAGCCTTCATTACATTGGTTTCAGCAAACCAATAGTGAAGAATCATTTTATTTGTTCAGCTGAATACTAAGGACTCCTTTGCTTATTAACCTATAAATTAGCACAGCTACAGTTTCTCTTAGAAAGAGGGAAGTTAAAATATATCTGTGCCCTATCAATTTGGTTTCCTGTTGATGAGTCATATTCCCAACCATTTCGTGAAATTGGGAAATATATTGATTTTGGCTTGTAGTTCATCTCTAGTCTGGTCCAGATTTCCTTCACTTTCATTTTAGTGCATCTGAGATGACGAATGATCTCATTACCAAAGTGCTCTCACTCTTGTGAATCAGTTGAGATGTGGTTGCTGCAAGACACCTACTGTAGCTGTGGTTAGGTTCTGCTGACATAGTAAAATTGGTCAAGGCTGCTACATGTACATGTGTTTGCGTTTTGATATAATGGCTCATGGAAATACAAAGTCTTTTAACTGTCTCTATCTATTTAAGTCTCATTTACCAGGGATTTCTGCTTTATATCATGTGCACCAAGGGTTTGAATGCCAAGACAATGAATCAAAGTTTGGGGCCATTAAAGTGGAACAATTCCAAATGAGATGTTCTGTGAACTGCTTTAGAGTGGAAATAGTATAGATCAGTGATTCACAAACTCTTTTGTTATTAAGAAAGATCCTGCCCAAGACTGATTTCCCCACATTTGGATCCCACTCATTTCCGACAGAAACTACAGAGCTTGGATCGCTTACATAAAAGTAATAGCAGAACAGAGTTGTGGAGGCCAGTTTTAAAAACAAACTCTCTAATGCTGTGCTTGCAGCTGTTTGGCTTCCCTATTACATTATTTTATCTTTGTATACTTTATTTCTTTTTTGGTAAGTGTTGAACTTGACATAATTTATTCCCAGGTGTCCCACTACACTAATTTTCCAGGTTGTTTTGAAGTGTATTTATTCCTTTTCATGTGCTGTTATCCATCCGCTTTGGCTGTTTGGCATTAGATTTGCTTCCAGATGAATATGCCCAAAGTATGATAGGAAGTAGTCATTTGAGAGGCACTGAATGTATTTTGGGTTTTTTCCCCAATCTAATGTCACAGAGCTCCTGGAAACCTGACGCAGTTTTCAACATGGCTAAAATTAGCAGAAGGTGTCCTTGGTGGTGGTTGTGTCTGTGGTAGTAAGAGCTTCTCAAAGAAGCTGCAAAGGGTCCAGAGGTGTAAAAGATTCACTTACAATATTTTGCCTTTTAAACTTAAAAATCTTTTCCAGTGTAACTTGATGAGTATCGTTAGCAATGCCTTAAGTCTTTTTTAGAAACATGAAGGAAGGCATTTTGACTAAACTAACCCAGCAAATAGAAACACTATGTGACGCAGGGCTCTCGTTTCTTAAGGAAGGCTGCACAAGAGGTACCTCACTTTATTTTTCCTGTAACGTCTAATTCTGTGCTCAGTGAAGGTGGCAGAGTTTCTGGGGATGATTTTTAGAAGAACTTGGTACTATTATTTAATTTCAGAGGAGCCATATGCAGAAGTAGCCTGTTTTAAGCAAATTGGAGTCAAAGGTGGGAGTTGCTTCAGACCTGTGGTGATTGCTGGGTTAGACAACCCATGCTTTGCAGTGAAATTGTCCTCCAGTGGCAGGTGGCTTTTATCTAAGTTGCTGCCAATGCGTTTTTGCTTCTCCAGTGTAAAAAAAAAAAATGTTATGGTTAGGCTTTTTAATAGAGTCTTTGGAGATTTATTTAACTCTAGAATTATTTAATCACTGTTTCTACAAAGTTGATAAAATCTGTAATTTGCAGGAAATGTCTGTTTAAAGACAACTTTTGCTCTTGGCCTGTCTGCACGTTGCCAGATAATGGTGAATCGGTTAATACAGGAAATGATCAGAGAAGTGTCTTGGTGCTGTATTAGCAGCTTCTATACATATTTTAATGAAAAGGTATTAAGTACCATGTAAGTAGGAGTCAATTTGTGAGCAGGTCTTGTAAACCAGATACAAATGTGTTAATACTCTCTTCCAAACGTTGCACAGTCTACTTCCAAACCAGGGACACAATGAAAGGCTCTGCAGGTGACTGGGTTTTGCACTTAGACTTAAGAAGCTTTGGTTATGCAACTGAATTTTTTTCTTACCGTATGTAAACAACACACACACACAAAAGGAGAAGAGAGGGGAAAAAAAATGAAGAAAAAAGCATTACTATGGAAAAAGCTGATGCAATCCCAAATGAGGCCCTGACATTTAAGTGTTAGACTTTTGGACGTAGAATGGGATCATTATTTAAATTCTTTCAAGCAAAATTTGCTAGTGTTTGGGTGCTCAGTGGGCCTGGAAGAGGGAGTGCAGGAGCCTCTCAGCGGGTGCCTGAACCCACACTCAGGGGGAAGGCAGGAGGGGGCACAGCTCAGGTGTGGCAGCAGCCTTGGTCAAGAAGAACTCTGTCAGCATTGCTGGCACATTGTCGTCCAGCAGAGCCTGGCCTGAACTGCTTCACCCTGAGTATTTTTGAGTCAACAAGACAGTTGTACAGAGGAATGCACATGTATCACTAACACTAGAAGAAACCTGGCTACTTTCGGTTATATGGGCCCTCTTCCTCCTTACTCAAGCCTGTTGCCTATTAACTTTTCACTAATCGAGTTTCTTTGTTTTAAGACTGAGGTTTCCAGTGACTTTATTACTATTTAGAGGCACAGGTATTTGTGTGAAATCTGCATCAAAACCTCTGTGGCAAGTTTTGAAAATTTCAGCTCAAGTGAAAGCTGATCCCAAGAGGACCCTGTCATGCCCTGGTTGTATTGTTTAAAAAAAAATAATAATAAGCTATGGCATTTTTAGCATACATAGTATTTTCTACAGTCCAAATGGCCAAAGTCAGGATATATCACAGTATATAAAATGTGAAATCGTGTCTTGCTTTATGATGTCCTCACTTCCAGTCTTTCCCAGATATAGTGATCCTTTGGTTAACTTCAACTTTTGGTACCATGTAGTCAGTAATAATGTAGCTTTCTTGTCTGATGGATTATAGAAAATGCCAGCCAAAAAGATTGCCATATGATAACCTGATTTCTTTTCCTTTAAATCTTTGTTGCATTTCCCACAGGAACAATAACACCTGCTGATGAAAGAGAGAAAGCTGACAAATGAAATCTTCCACACTGTTGTACTGAGCAGAATGTAATTTTCTACAAATTAGGGTCAGCTACATGTGTAGATGGCTCCCCTTTCTTTCTTCTAGGGAAAACTCATTTTCCTCCCCTACAGGGAACTGAATGACTATAACTAGGGTGATACATGATGTAGGGATAAAAACCAAAACAACAGAAAATCCCTATTTCTTTCGACAATTTAGTGGATCACTTGGTGAAAATGATGGTACAAAAGGGAAATTACTATATAGAGTATTGCAGCAAAGTCAGTTTTGGAGCTTTGTAAATCACAAGCTAAATTTAGGGCAGTGACTGGGCACAGGCTTTCCTGTGCATCTGTGAATTGAATTCAGCAACTTTCTGGCTTTATTGGAATAATTTGACACCCACACAGGTAGAAAATAGGCTTTGAGACAACACAGCAAAGAACTAGCACGTGTGTTCTGTGTGCTAATTTTCCAAACATGTCTTAAAATAGAAGAAGATGTTGCTGCTTAAATGAATAAATACAAGCTTGATAGATTAATTATGTATGTTTAGGATTTGATTTTGCAGTCATTACAGCATGCATTGCGTGTCTACAAATAATCTGAATATCCCTGAATGAAAACCTCTTGAGTAAATATAAAATGCAAGACCCGGGATTTGTTCCTAGCTCTGCGTTCAGGTGGAAACTCCAACTGCATGTTAACTCCATGTCAGATGAAACCACCTGCGTGTTTTCCCTCCTCACCCCTACGCTCTGATTTTTGTGTGAAAGAACCACAGGCAAGTGGAGCAGAGAGGAGTTGCAAGGTCCATGATTCCAGTTGGAAATTTGGAAAAGAGAGAGACCTTTATGTTTAATTTCAAATTTCCCTCATTACACTTTGTTGTTTTGCCTTGGGGTATTTGCATAGGGGAACATTCATTTTTGTGATCAAACCTTGGAAATGAAAGCTCTCTGCTATCCAGATATCCATAAAAATACTTTGGGAGTTCAATTCTTCAAGCAGTAACTTCTTCAATAAGATCTTTGCCTTCTAAAAATTCATGTCATGAAGTCCTCATCCTAGGATTTCTTTCTGCTCACTGATTCAGCCTGAGACCACACTGGGCAAAGTACCTTTTCGTTAGCCAGGCTGATGGATTTTCTGATCAGTGACTACATAAGCCTTTGTACTGAAGCAACCTTTCCATAAGCACATCCTTGTCTTTACAGGTGCTCGGCTGGATCAGGAATGGTGAATCAATGCTGAACGCAAGCCTGGTCAATGCAAGCTCCCTCTCTGAAGCCGAGCAGCTCCAGCGAGAGCATGAGCAGTTTCAGCTGGCCATAGAGGTAACACGACTAAGTTAACTTTGTTTCTCCTTCCCAGGTGAACATCTTACGGAAGGTTATCTCTTCCGCATCAATTGCCACTTGCTTGAAAGAAGGGAAGGAATAAAAACTTTAGAAAATCAACTTAATCATTAAACTTGTAATGAAGCCAGAGGTTAATCGTGAAATAAATCATTTATCATCTGCAGCTAATTCTTCAGCTGTCAAGTAGCAGCCTTTCCATTCATGAAAATTGCACTCACGCATCTCCTGATAATTTCTTTGGTAAAAAAAAATAAGAAGATTAAAATTCACCAAGTGATCTGAAAATGGGAAAAGTTTGTAAAGACGGTTTCTTCCCACATCTGTGATTTGCAGATCATTTCACAGCATTCATTTATGAATGTCTTTGTTATTGGATAATGCTCTCACGTGAAATCTTTGTTTCATTCCACTCTCCTTTTGTTGACAGGGGAAGAGACATTCATTCAAATTCACGTTCTCAAATAATTTTATTCTGGAGAAGAGGCACGAGGGGTGATCTTTAAGAACTGCCTGCAAAACTGAGCTTTTGCCCCTTCTTGCCATGAGTAGCACATCTCTGACCTGGCCCTTGAAAACTAATTGTGAGCCAACTCATTTGCCTCACTCAAGGGGCCAGGACATGACAGGAGGAATAGCACCCCCTCTGAGCTGCTTTCTTTTGGATGAGAAGGTAGTGAAGGGCTATGGACTTCCCTGAGTAGGGCACAAAACTCATAATTAGGCTCAGTATTTTATATATCTTTGTCATTATGAGCAAACCCTACACTCATAAGGTGTGCTCGCCCTGGTTACAAGAAAGAGGGGCAATTGCTTTCTCCTCTTCCCGCTTAACAATGTATATATGTTTTCCAGATTATGTTAATTGTTACCTTTTTTAGAGAGTAGATAACAAGTTGGGAAAGCCCTTTCTGTGGTTTATATGTATTTGAAAATAACCAAAACTAAAGCAAACTCTAAACTATGAAAATAACATTTCCGTAATGGAGATTTGAAGAGATGCCTGATTTGGAGGGAATGAGGGGGGGGAAGTGTCTTTTTGTCTTCTGGTAAACTTTCAATAAGTCAATATACGTTACAGTGTTGCTAGTAAGTATAGAGTTTAAATCTCAGCTAATGACTTCTTTTGATTCAGCTCCACTCCCAGTAAGGAAGGAGCCGCTGTTGCAGCTCCTAAGGGAAAAGGAAGTTTTCTATCAATTCTGTATGAGCCGGCTGGTACCAAGCTGTGCTGACCACATCTTGGCAGCCGCCGCCAGACAGCGGTGGGGAACAAGACACCCACTGGCTGTGTTATCGCAGCTTGATGCCATTGGGGAAGTGCTTGTGTTTGGTGGTAAATACAAATCACAGAGGGAGAAGAGGGTTACGCCACAGTAAGGGGAAAGTAAGTTTTCAAGGGGAGAAAACACTAGATTAAATATTTAAAGTGTTTAAAGCTCAATATGGGGAAGAGATCAGCAAAGCACACAGGGCAGACTGTTCTCTAAAGGCATTCTAGATATGGAATTGATTTTCAGTTGAAATCCTTTAAAGTCTATTTAAAACAAGTATTACAACTCAAACATCAGTAAAGCAGCTGGATATTAAATTTAACCAGTTGTTCTTGAATATCTTCCTAAATGTTTCTGCCAAGTATTAATCCTTTTTTTGCTAATAGCTTTCTCTACGTTGCATTATTCATCAGTGTATTACCAGATGATTTCAAGCTTCTTTCCAGGTTCAAGGATTAGATCATAAAAGTATCACATGAGAATTTGTCAGCAGCAGTTACAAATGGGATGCAAAACAGAGGAGTCTTTGGGAGATTTCAGGGCTTCTGTTCAGAAGATTAAAATCAAATATTGGACTAAACCATGCCTGAACACAGTTACTTGGGAGGCTGTGAAGGGCCAGGGGCTATTTTCCTCTCAGCAACCCACAGAGAAAGGTGTAAGCACCACTTGGCTACTCTGAGAGGAGCTGGTGTAGGCTGGGGAATGGAGCAGATAATTCGTTCCTGCCTATGAAGTGGCTACTGAGTAAATTGGGAAACGGTGGAGAAAATGGCTTGACTCCCCCCAGCTCTGGCCTTAAAGGTAGCATGGTGTAGTTCCAGTATGAGTGAACTGACTTTCAGAAATGTGTCTTGTAGGGGGTGATATTTGTCATATAGCTCACGCCATTTAATTAAGGCATCTTTGTGTCTTCTGGGGTTGATGTTTTACATCCTGTGGACAGGACCATTAGACACATGAGTCAAGCTGCTGATGCCAGCAGACTGCCTGGCAAGAGTCAAATTAGGGTGATTAGGCCCATAGTTTGCCAACACTTTGGTGTTTGCTTTTGTATCTGCAGACTGTGTGGGATGCAGTCAGCACTGAGCACAGGCTGGGTGGGACCTCAGGGCAACAGCTGCCTGCATCAGGGTTGTCAAATGGCTCCACCAGGAGCCCTGATCCTGGGTTGTTGCCCAAGGGGCAGTTGCAGATCAGTAGAACTAACCCATCTTAGCCAGTGCTTGCTTGTCCCAAGCTTTAATAATGTGTTGCAAACGTGTGTGAATAATTGAAACTGAAATGCTTTGCAAAAAGTAACTGTTAACTGAAGATAACTCTCTGAAAATGTTTCACTCTTCTTGCATCTCCATGCTCACACCTCGCTTCACCTTTCTACCATACATCTGGCGCATCTGTACAACCTCTCTTTCTTCACCTCATACACAGTCCCTCTTTCATGCCACTTCCTTACAGAAGACACACCAGAGCGCCCTGCAGGTCCAGCAGAAAGCTGAAGTGTTGCTACAGGCTGGGCATTATGATGCCGATGCCATCAGAGAATGTGCTGAGAAGGTGGCCCTGCACTGGCAGCAGCTGATGCTGAAGATGGAGGATAGGCTCAAACTTGTCAATGCCTCGGTGGCCTTCTATAAAACCTCTGAGCAGGTGAGCTGAACAGTGTCGTATCTTGCCATGGCGTGTTGCTACAGCCTG
>KZ505837.1:383230-400580 GCA_002844005.1 Limosa lapponica baueri
GTGTTTTCTCTAGTAGTTAAATACCACCATGCTGAAAAAGATGCCAAGATATGAAGGGATTTCTCTTAAATCCATCTGCAACACAGATAATTACAGCAGTAATCATTATATGTTAACACAACTTCATTCCAGATGTCCATGAATTGCAGAACACATTCCAGTTTGCTGCTGGTGCAGTGGGATTATTCATCCCTTGCACAAACAGGTGCCATTTATACTGTGATCAGTGAGAATTAGTGTCATAGTGTGGATACTCAAATGGCCTTCCCTGGTATAATTTACTGCAGCCAGGCACTTTGTGTTAGCATGGACATTGCAGGAACCTGCGGTTTTATACAAAAGGCAGCAGTGATTTCCATTAAATTTTCTATTGTTACTATCACACAGTTAGTTCTTCAATTAGAGAAACAGACATGGGAAGGGTTTTTTTAGCACAACTAAATATATCATTATGGAAAGAGATTATTTTTTCCTTAACATCAAGGCCATAGATGATCCTTAGGCCACTTTTTGGTGTCATTTGTTTAATGCATTTTTAAGATTGTTTAAGATGAATTCATTCCGTATAATGAATGTCTCACTGTGAAGAGTTTCAAACGAATTTACAGTCCCTGATGCATTCAAGATTGAAATGAATTACTGCTGGTGGAGGATTGTGAGAAATGAAAACCATTAAGGGATTCATTAGTGCTTTAGACAGTCAAATGTGCTGGCCAAAATATGCACAGCCAGTAATTTATCAATTCAGTCTCTCTTCCTGTTTCCAAGTCACAGACAAGCACACTGCAGTGCCCACCAGTTCATTCATTAGTTGTGTCTATTCAGCAAATGTTTAGGACAAAGATCATTCAGTCTTTGAGTGCTCATAAACTCGCTGCTGCGAGTAGTCTGTCGTCTCCTCTTGGGCTGCAAAACTGATCTATGGTCCTTAACGGTCTGCTCCCTGACTGGATAACAGTGGATTGAGTAATTTACTGAGTCCTAAATTGTCTGAGCATCTAGGAAAAGCAGCTAAAAGGGCAGAGAGACTGTCACAACCAGCCAAACTTTTTTATGCCTGTCTTTCCCAAGTATACTATGTTCTTGATATAACTAGTGGAGCCCTAGTTTTCAAACAGCCCACTTTCTCTCTGCTTCATGACAGCCCACTTTATATAAATTCTTCTTATCAACAGAGAGATGATATTTGCATATTACACTTTCTGAAAAGATGTGAACTTCAGGCAGCCCATGCTTTCATTTTTTAAGTCATGAAGGTCCAATAGGATACCAAAGTTTTTAAGAATTAAGAAGTAAAAAGGAAATGCTGTTCTGTGCCTAAATAACACATGGGGCACTTACTCTCAGATAAATGTTTGAGGGTGAATGCTGGTTTGCATCCAAGCAAGAAGGTGATTTCATATTGTCAAACGCATAAGATCCTTGAACTGCCTGGCAGCAGGGTAAGTTGATCAGTTCACCAGTTTTAAAACTGAGTTTGGTGTGTGCATGAATGAAGTTATATGAAAACGGCCTGCAATAGTGTGGGGAGGATTGGTGGGTGATGCTGGGGTCTCTTCCAGACTATGCTCTTGAGCATGTAGGGTCCTCTGAATCATAACTGTGTTCATATAAAAGTTTCAGGAGTGAGCAAGAAAAGGTTGAATGTGGTTAGCTGGACCTTCAGTAATAACTGACTGGATGTTGAGTAATCTCAGCAGTGGAGTGTGTAGGAAGAGCCATCTGGCAGAGAAGAGGAAAGTTCCAAATGGTCCTGAAAACTTCTGCACTTTTTTTGTTGTCTGCGAAGGCCACTAGAGTCATTCTCAGAATCTGCAACGCAAAAGACTCAGCCTTGTCTGAGGCCACTGCACACACAGTTTCCAGACTGTTTTGGTTTATTTACCTCGTTCCGTCATTCCTCATGTACCAAGATAGAAGATACTTGTGTAAGCCCTGTACAGTGGAACACCTGCATCCACCTATGTTTCGACACTGATTTAAAGTCTATTGGTTTCCATCAGTCTTTACAAAAGCTGTATAGGGAGCAACTAACATGCAGCTGAAGAGAATTAGTTCCAGCTTCAGACTTTGTTTCAGCAAAGTATTTAAGCATGTGTTTTTCTTTAAGTATGTGCTAAGTCCCTTGACTTCAGTGGGATTTAAAGACATCTAAAGCACCCTTCCAGAGTAGGGATTGTTTCCTGAATGATCCACTGGGACCAACACTGACCCCTGCCTTGATTCAACCTTTTGAGCTTCCCCCTGATTATCCATTGGAAGAGAAGAAGGATTTATCACCCATAAATGAGATGAATTGCATGCTAAACAGTAGAGATCCCTATGGGTCAGAGGAACTGCTAGATCATTCTGTCCAGTGCCTGTTTCATACCCACTTATCCTCCATGCTAGGGCCCTTAGTGCAAAGCATTTAGATTTGAAATGTCATTGGTCATAGACTTTTACTGAATATGTTCCTCCTGGTTATGATTGAAGATAACTGAATTATGCTATGGGCATTTTTCAGGTGTGCAGTGTATTAGAGAGCTTGGAGCAAGAATACAGACGGGATGAAGACTGGTGTGGAGGTCGAGATAAACTTGGACCAGCAGCTGAGATAGACCACGTCATCCCTCTGATCAGCAAACATCTGGAACAGAAGGAGGCTTTTCTCAAGGTCTCAGTTTAGTTCTCTAATAAATCAGAAAAACTCCCCATTAAGTAGTCAATTTAGATTAGTGTTGGTGAGTTTGAGAGGAGTGTTTGAAGTGTAATTCCAGTTCAGCTACTGGCTGGCTGTACAAGCCTTAGGGCAGTTTCACACTGTTATAGTAGGGGTAATAATCATTATCATCAATGCATGTCTCAGAGATGTCATTAGGACTAATTAGGTGGTATTTGCATTGCACTTGGAGGATGTTAGTTGTTGTGCCGGTTCAAAGTTCAAATTCTCAAGATTGCATATGATGAGTATTATAAATAACAGGTATTATAAGGCATTTTGGTGTTGGCTTATACAAGCCATCCAGCATTTCAAGTCCTCCAAGCCAGTAACTGAAGAACTACTGACAACTGAAGCAATTGTGTCTCTGCAGGGCAGCACCAGGATGGAAACAGAGATTTCCTCCTGCCTTCCAGGTGCTGCTTTGTAAGAACTGTGGAGCTGACAGGCTGACAAGTCAATTGACAGTCAGCCTCCCACCTTCCACTAAAACTGATATACAACATAAAACTACGCTTGCAGGCAAGGCTTAAGAAATTATGCCACTAGATTGTACATTTTTTGAAACAATGAGTGCTTTTTTTGAGCGATAGGTTAGCTTTGGTTGGATTGAAAAAGTGTGATGTACTAGCTCTTTACAACCAGTTGCTTTATTACTGTCATTAATTTACCTTAAGATATAAATATCAGCCACTATATTCAAAATGACTCGTATTAAATTTATGAGGCTGCTAGTTTATTAGCTGAGTTTATTGACTCTTAGCTGGAGCTCTCGTGTTCCCATATGAAAGAGAACTCCTCCCTGCAAAATAAGAAGAGAACTCCCTTGGGTCCCCTTTGCTTTATTTGCTCATCTTTACTGATTCTTTTTGGTGGGGGCTGTTTTTCTTAGGCTTGTACACTGGCACGAAGGAATGCAGAGGTATTCCTCAAGTACATCCACCGGAACAATGTCAGCATGCCCGGAGTAGCAAGCCATACAAGGGGGCCCGAGCAGCAAGTGAAAGGTTGGTGCAATGACAGCATTGAAGCTTTTGGTTGCTTCCCCCTCTACTGTGTGGCCATCCTAAAGTTTGGGAACATGCTGAGAAGGCACCTTAAGTTTTGCCATCTGCTGTCGCTAAAATGATACATATGCCTGACACCTTTAGTAATGGCAGTCAGGCTCTCAAAAAGTGATCCCTCCTCTGCTGGACATGCATTCTTATACAGAACTTTGCTGTTGCAAGTGGTGGTGGGAGAAAAAAGGAAAGGGGTTTGAAACATGGGCTCTGTCTGGCTTCTCTTGTCAGGAGAGTGCATGGGAGTGACACTGTGCCATCCCCCATCATGTAGGTTGTCAGCCAAGATGATAAGACGCTATTTTGCCTTAATATCTAAAAATGCATAAACAAATAAGAAGATATCAAATACAAGGTCTAGATGCGTTCTGTTCAACCCCAAACTTGTTTGTCTCTAGGATGGATCTGCTATTTTTTTTTTGTCCCTGGAATCCTGTTTGATGTCCTACCACATCAAACAATCACCAGCAGAAGTATCTGTCTATAGTTATTCCTTTGGTCAAAAGAGCACCATTTAAAATCAGCTGATACATCTGAGATGTTTGAAAAGTTTCCACTTCTCTGCTTAATTAAACAGTTGTTAATCTGTGCCTAGCAATGCTGCAAGGTACTGATAAGAGTGAGCAAAATGATTCTGCAGAAACAAACCATTTTTTGTTGTTACTATTATTGGCTTTCTTACAAGCTGCAGAAAGTTACAGGTTAAAAGCAGTGCAGTTATTATATATGTGGGAGGGACGGGAACTTTGGTTATGCACAGAAGATGAAAACAGTGCTACTGAAAAGATTATTTTCCTTCCTTTCTTTCTATAACAGTTCTTCAATGTTAACATGACTCTGTCAACTTTTCCCCGCTCCTGTGTCAAATGCTTGTTGTTGCTGTGGACTTTTGTTCCCTACAGTTGAAAATCACAGGAAAATTAATTAAATCCTGACTCAGCAAGCCCTTAAGTATCCACCTGATATAAGCTTATGAGTGTTCCTTATGCTTGGCAAGTCTAGCCACAGACAATCTTTAAAGAGGACACTTTAGTTTAGAATAAAGTCACCATTTAGTAGGACACTTACTGTGCTTCCAAAGCAGTCATTGATACAGAGCAAAATTAGTTTTATTTGTCATAAGCTGTTTATGGAGAGAACTAACCTAGAGCACCACGTCAAGCTTCAAGTTCATTTTGTTGTTTGGAGTTCCCTCAGCAGGGACTGGGCTAGGTTTTGCAATTAAGTATTACAGATTTTTTTACCGTAATCAGCGTCACACATGTAAATGGGGAGGGGTACATCCAAATCTGTTCATTGTCACCAGTGTTGATACATAAGCAATGAATGTCGGCACATTTGGAAAGGGTTTAGGGTGAGAAAGGTTATTAACAGATGCTGTCAATGATCGTAAGTCACTGGAAGTGGCTGAGAAGGGAGACTCAGTGTTTTCATACAGAAGAGCGTGGCTGCTGCCCAGGCTGCGTGAGCCCAAACCCCCTCTAGTGGATGCACCTCTTTGAGGATGGGGCAGGAGGGGCTGCCATGCCATGAGCCACGCTGCTGCCAGCTACACCTGACTTTACCTCAGTTTAATTAGAAAAGCTCGGGTTTAACTAAGGTTCATGTCACTTATACAGTGTAAATCTCTTGCACTCTCTCTGCGTGTGATCTTTTCAGTTAAACACGTGGAGTTAAATCACACCCTTTTATCAAGTTGATACAGTCTGCCTGAGCACTTGGGTTTCGAAGAGCGCGTATGTTCCAGAATCCAAGGAGTAGCAGGTCTCCTGCCAGTCTCTTCCTAAATCTGGGTGTCTGTCACATCCCCGTCACACAGAAAACAGTTTAGAGGGCCAATACGAGACCTCAACCCAAAATTGTAGCCCAGCAATAACTGCACAGGGAGCAGCACACAGGGGGTCACCAGGCAGCACAGCTGCATAAGAAACCTTACCAGGTATGTCCAACTGGCGGCCCAGGTCTGAATTAAATTCAGTTATGACCAGAGCTCATGCATGACAGTAGGCTTTGGTGCCAAGTGCTGTGTAGCTTGTTCCCAGAGCAACAGACAAGGCAGTAAAAGGGTAACTTCTCCTACATCAACCAGTACTAGACTCCTGGAATAGGCAACAGGAGAGAATGGAAGAACTATAAATCAGGTACCTCACTGTATTACTCGGTAAATCCCAGATTCTGTTCTAACATCTTCTCCTTTACCAGGTAACTCTGCAACTGCAATTTTTTGTTGTTTTTTGTTTGTTTGTTTTGTTTTTTAAAGCAGCCCCTTTGAATCAATATTTGTTTTTAAAAATTACAGTCTCAGGGGCTCTGCTCTTGTGAGTGTGGTTCAGGCAGAATGAGTAACTTCAGCTTTTTATGGCTTATTTCTGTATGCGCTCAGGATTACTAATCATGCAGGTGTTTTCCTTTGCCCTACAGCCATTCTGAGTGAGTTGCTGCAGAGGGAGAACCGGGTCCTTCACTTCTGGACCCTGAAGAAGCGAAGATTAGATCAGTGCCAACAATATGTTGTCTTTGAGCGCAGTGCCAAGCAGGTAGTGTAAAAAAACCCACATTTTCTTTCTGTCCTGGCAGTGTGTAAATATTTTTTTTATTCATGTAATGCCTCTGTGTGGAGTTTCTGTTGCAATCTCAAGTTGTATTTAAAAACTGTAACGTTTGAAAACATGGCAAATGCAAATATTTAAAACAATTTAAGAAAATTCCAGAACCCAACCACAAAACTTGGTATTTTTGCCAGGTCAGATTAATTCCTGGTTTTGTTTGATTTTATACTTATTTTCAAACAAATGAACTTGTTTTATTAAGGTATTACTAAATGAGAAAACTGCTTTCCCTGCATGCACATTTATCTGTACATAAGTAGAATTCCCTACATTCCTTTTTCTCCTAGGAAACATATAGCACCTTTTGTATCCTCTCCCATTTGCTTTCATTACTGTACTCTTTTTATGTGTTCCTAGAAAGTGTTTTAGTACACATCATATTAAGTCCCAATGGATTTGATATCCTTTATTTAGCAGATTCTTTTTGTCAGAGGATTAGTTCTTGAAATACAAAGATTGTTTTGTTTTTCCTTTGGTTTTTTTTGACATTCACAGGCCTTAGACTGGATCCAAGAAACAGGCGAATATTACCTCTCTACTCACAACTCCACAGGGGAATCAGCAGAAGAAACTCAGGAACTCCTGAAGGAATATGGGGAATTCAGAGTACCTGCCAAGGTAAACAGTGACTTTAATCTAATTATGACATCTGCCTTAATCTATGTTTATGATCCTGTTTCAGTGCCTTAAATCTCTGTAATAATATTCTCTTTATTTTGTATTTTCCTCCTGACATTCCTAGCCCAGAAGATGTCTTTTGAGAACTGTGATCTTTCATTTTTAGCAAGGCATAGGCACAAAAAGGGGTTTTTTTTCCCCTTGGTCTGTACAGGTTACAAAGACTTTTTGTTCTGATCAGAAGGAAGAGAAAGTCCATTTGCGTACAGAGTTCACAGCAACCTAGATATATACCCTAATGAGATATACTCTAATTCCATCCTCCAACAATCTTACAGGAGTGGTATAGAGTAACTAATTGATCTGAACATATCCAAGGTCATCTTGGATTCCCTGTCTCTTTCTTCTGTCATTACAACCACAATTTGATTCATTAATTCCAGCTGGTTTGATCATGGATGATCATTTATCTCATTAGAAATAATCTGCTGATCCCAACAAAATACTTTAAATAAATGGGTTTGTAAACTCCAGGGTGAACATTTTTTAATACAAAGCTGCATTACCAAGAATCTATTAATTTATATGGAGCAATTCTGAGAAATCTGCTGGGGTTTACAGAGGAATGGCGATTGGATCTACTTCAGCCAAATTAATTCAAGCCATAGGTAATTCACAGACAGTGAATCCACAGGGGTATTAACAGTCACTGATAAGGATCTGAATTGCGAAGTTGGACTGCAGCAAGACCATGGCCTTGGTATTATGTAGCTTCATTTCACTGTCCTGAAATTGATCTTCTGTAATCCTCAAATTCCTCATTAGGCTGTACTTGCATGGGTTTGATTCACATTGAAATCCATGTGGTGTTCTTGTCCCCTTCCTTTTTGCTTAGCTTGCATGTTTGTGAAAACAGGAGATAACTAGCAGTGGGTGGAAGTTCATTTAATCAGACAGAACCAGTACAACATTCCCTTAACAGTACTCCTGGCCTCAAACCACCCAAAATCATGTTCCAGGTTATAATTTAATTTTGATCAGAATAATTCTGATTCATCCTGAAGTTTCCAAACTATTTCTACTCTTGACTTAGCCTAGGCTTGAGGTTTTGTTCCTTGTTGACTATTACTGGCTGTTCCTTACACTGATGCCGCTAGTCTTGCTCCCTAGGGCTCTAGTAAATCACTTTCTTGCTGCTGACCTGAAACATTTTCACTGCCACATGCAATCTGGTAAATGGATGTCACTCCCAGACTGATGTTATTCTCAAATTAAGCTGTAACTGAAAGCTTTCCTGATCCAAATAACTTTCTGGCCCAACCAATTGTTTGGAAAGCAAAAACACCAGTTGCTTTTGGGACTGAAATGTCCTTTAACAGGAAGTCAAGTTTTTACTCCTCCATACCTAGTGTTGCTTAAATACTCAATTAATTTGATAAAATGACCTCTGATTTATTTTGCTGGTGAAACTTCTTGAATTTAGTTTTGTGTTTAAAATCTGCTAGATGTTTTCTGGTCTGACATTCATTTTTCTGTTTGTGGCCAGATTGCTGATAATGTCAAGTACCCGATAGTATGTCTCGCTTCAGGCAGAGTGGAAAGTTCTCCCCACCTCTGAAAAGCAACTTGCCAGTACCTCTGGAGATATGACTGGTTCTCCTTTTGCTTTTGAGTATTAGCATGTGTGTTACAGCTGGAGTGCAGTCTATACAGTTGATATCTCAGTTTTTGTAAGCGTTTTGTACTTGAGTGGACTCAAACATAGGGTCCAGGCACCTTCAGGTCCTAGGATAGTTTTGGACTCTAAACTAAAATTTATAACCAGGTCTTTTGTGCCAGATTTGCACAGAGTTCCTCAACATAGAAAACCAGAGTGACTAAGGGGCAGTCAGAGCCCAAGTGGAATAGAAAAGATTTCTGGAAGGTTTGGGGTATCAGGGTATGTTGTGGAGTTCAGGCATCTTTTAGTTTGTAATGCTCTAACTGGAACTAAAATACTCACAGGAAATTTTATAGTAGACCAGGAATTTGGATTTAAATTCTGTTTGTTTCTGCAACGGAGTAGTAGTGACTCAAACTCACTTCCTGGACTGATATGTGGTGTATTAATAACCTGCCTACACACGTCTGCAGAACCACCTAGGTACAGATTCAGAGTAACTTGGTGTTTTTTATAAGGTGTGATTCTTAAACCCTGTCTTCTACTCCAAGGCTCACAAAAAGTAAGATTTTGGTTATGGGAAGGAGGCAGGTCTAACTTCCAACATGTTTTCCTTTTCTGTGTGTGTGGTTTCAAAAACTTGACTTTTTCGATCTCCTGCAGCTTCTTAAATGTCCTTGTAAAAATTTCATTGCTTTCATGTTTTACTGGGCAAAGTTTAAGGCATCTGATTCTGTATATGATGAAGTACAGGTACTCTGTAATGATGTATAAAAAAATTGTGAGCTGCTTCTGACTTCTGTGTGAATTAAAAGCAAAGGAAATAATAATAATGCAACATAACCAAGGACTATATTTTGAGCAGCAAACAAAGGAGAAAGTGAAGCTCCTCATCCAGCTGGCTGACAGCTTTGTAGAAAAAGGACATATACACGCCACTGAAATTAGGAAGTGGGTCACCACCGTTGACAAACGCTACCGTGACTTCTCTCTCAGAATGGGGAAGTACCGCTACTCCTTGGAAAAAGCCCTTGGAATCAATACAGAGGTACTGTAAGTCCATGTCCTGCTGGGGTTTATAGCAAGGCTGAAAGTCACATAGGGAAGTGAAGGCTGTGGTATGAATACTGCAGGTTATCGTGTGTCCATTAGAAACAGTTTAAAACCTAGCCAACTTACCTAGCCAAGCTCTGAACTGTTTCTGAAGAGAAAAGGGGGTTTTTAATGGCAGATCAGTGATATGAGGAGGAGACAGATGAAGATCAGAAAGGCTTTCTAAACAAATGTTTGCGTCATTCTCCAGGAGACTGTACAGCTACTGGGAAGGAGGGGGAAACACATTATTTGAATAAAAGTCTGTGTTAATTTTAGCATAAGCCATAAATCCTATCCCACACCATTGTTTCGAATCAAACTCAGGCTTTGACTGTAAGTTTCCATTATCTCATCCCTTAACTAACCAAAAAATTGATTCCCCAACCTCATCTATGAGCTGAAATAGAGCAACACGAGAAGCAAAAATTAGGAACTCCTGCTATTCCCTGGCCACATTATTAAGGGGGGGGCGGTGCCAGAAGCAGAATACCTAAAAACCTTTCAGTCAACCATCCTTCAAAATTGAGTATCAAAGAAAGAGGAATAAATTCCCTCACACCTTCAAGATACCTTAAATATACTGTTCCTTGTAAGGGTCTCTAGTTTACACAAATATACTAGCCACAGTCTGGAAAGGTATTTTCATGGCAGAAGGCCATTGGAAGTTAGGATTGTCTCTGTATAGTGCCCTGCTTTAGCAGACTGTTTATGAAGTTCCATACTAGGCAACTAATTTAGATGTGAAGGAGAAAGATAAAATTTAGACTTTTGTTGTCAGTACCTATTTCTAGATAGGACTAACAGTGAAGACTATAATAAATCTTATCGTTTGTGTTTTTTAAGATTTCTCTCACAGCTTCTCCTTTCTCACTGTAGTTCTTCCAAATCTCTTTGAATTTCTTTCCTTCCGACATTGGTTTCTTTATCTTACTTTTGTCCCTTCTTATCCATGATCTCATGAACATGCTGCATTTTACACAGCAGTAGGGTTACGATGAATTTAAAATCTGTACTGTCGCTTTTTCTAGGATAACAAGGACCTAGAACTAGATATTATTCCAGCAAGTCTTTCAGACCGGGAGGTAAAGCTGCGAGATGCGAATCATGAAGTCAATGAAGAAAAAAGAAAGTCGGCCAGAAAGAAAGAGTATGTCCCCAAATGCTCACAGTCTGCCATGACACGTTTCTAAGAGTGATTCTATGATATTTGCATGACCAGAATTTATAGCCCTGTAGCTCCTTCCAGTTGTGGAGCTATTGAGATAAGTCTACAGGTGTAGGCCAGAAGTTGTGACTTGTAGTCTAAAGAAGTTTAGAAAGTACAGGTTGAAATTCTTTTGGTTTTAATCAGAAGTTACTTTTGGAAAGGGAAAGGATTGAGTCAAGCAATTTGGTTAGACTCTGATGTTGTGGAGGTACTCATTGCCACAATTTCTTTCTGCCTATATGTGAAAAGTATAATGAACCACAAAAAAAAAAAAAAAGAAAAGGCATCTTTATATGTCTCGGTATCATCTAAACTCTAATGACATCCCGAGGAGTTAACTGGGTTTACGAGAGTTCACCTCAAGCTTAGGTTCAAATTTCAGTGGGTGTAGAACTGAAAGAACTGGAAATATTTCATAGTACAGGAAATATTTGGAGAGTTCTTGCTGCATTTAAATCTAAAAGCAGTCTAATTTCACAGTATTTTGTCTTAATTTTTGTGTGAGAATATTCTGGAAAGCGTTTGTATGTACAAGCCTTCTCAGCCCTCTGAAATTGTCACTACAGCGCATAACCTTGATAAGAAACCGTTTCTGCTTTAGGGAACAGTGGCTACACTTGGTCTGCCTGTGGCACATTTTCAAAACACTGGGCATTTCAACTCTGAGATGCCCAGCCTCAGGCACTACAGATGTGGTTGCTGGGCTCTCCAGCAGCCTGGATTTTCTCTGGTAGGATTCCAAGCTGTTGAAGCCTCTTCAAAGTATTGGTGCCTCCCAAATCCTCTGTGTTGCCGCTGAAGGTCAAGTTTCAGGGTGACTTACTGTTCACTATTAGTGAAGATGGAAGTGTTGTCAGTGAATCTCAAATCCTTGCTCCTGGGGAAAAAAAATTTCTGAGAATCAGTTGACTGTTAGGGATGGGCATGTAAAAAGTAAATCATACCTCAGGGTTGCAGAAATATGACTTACTAGAATTTTATACAGAAAAGATACTTACAAAATAATCCTACAGGGGAATAGACTATGAAGTGGTATTTCATTCATGGAGATGAAAGGTGGAAGATGAGGCAGCTGAAGGCTTAGAGTGGAAGGACAGTGATTCTTGAAGATAACAGAAGGATGTTTTGTTTTCTGTTCATTGCACAAATGCCTATAATGTCCAAAACACCTGAAAGACTTTCTTTCTTTCAGATTCATTATGGCTGAGCTGCTTCAGACAGAAAAAGCTTATGTCAGGGACTTACATGAATGTTTAGAGGTAAGTTACGGCCTGGGAAGTCTCCAGTACTTTCAGGAAGGACATGGTATCCTTTGTGGTGGTGATGTTCACTGTACTGCAAAGGCTGACCTTGACAAGAGTCTGTGTGAGGGTACTGCCGTTGGTGGCCAGCTGCAGAGCTGTGTCCTGCTGGTGGTGGGGAGCTGGGTGGGCAGCAGAGGGAGCTTGTCTCCCTGGCAGAATTGTACCCTCTGCTCCCCAGGGTGCTGTAGAGGTCTGCACCTCCAGGGACACCTGAGTGTGCCTATATTTCCAAAGCTTTGCTGACCCCTGCAGAGCGAGAGCAATATCCTGGGACTCAGTAAAGGGGAATATATTTGCATGTTGACCTGAACTTGTTGGTTTCTACTCTTTTTTTTGAATCATGGAGCATTTTTTTAAGAACTCAGATCTGTTCCTTTGGATCATCTCATGTTAGAGAAAAAGCTGGATTTGCACTGTCAAACACCTTGCCTAGCTCTACAGCAGGGTGTTCCTGATGTTATATTGTGATATTCAGGGCAAAAAAGTAGAGTGTATTTCAGTGAAATCTGTCAGTTTTCACATTCCTGCAGTCTGAAAGAGATTTTTATGTATCTAATGCTACTGAAATGGCAAATCCAGCTTATCTTTCAACTGTTTCTGCCTGCAGTTTTTGGACGCCATCAGTTGGACAGCAAAGATGGGTGTTGTTGGCATGTCTCTGCTTTTTCCTCAGACAACTTCTGAGTGTCAGCACTTTGAATTTCTCTGGAGAGCTTTCTGTGACACTGAAACATTTATTTTTTTTAACTTGTTTGTTTAATCTCAAAGTACATAGTTCTGTTGTCAGCCTGTGCCTTTGGCAAAAAAACAGGGAGATCTATTCTTTTTCACTGCATTTATTCAAAGCTAAGAATTGCTGGTGTCTTCCAGACTTACCTTTGGGAAATGACAAGTGGAGTGGAAGAAATACCCGCTGGGATCCTAAATAAGGAACACATCATCTTTGGCAATATTCAGGAGATATATGACTTTCATAACAAGTAGGTTTTCCTAACAGTTCTGTTAATGTGTACTGACTAAGGAAACGAAAGGCATGTGTATACCTATAAATCTGTGTGGCATAACACCAACAGTACAATACACACAGGAGTGTAAAGTAATTGATTTTAAGCTTCTAAACTAAAATTGAGTTTAAACTTCGCCTTCAGCTGATTAACATTGTTAAAGTCATATTATACCAATGTTTTGTAGTTCTATACATGCTTTCTGTCTCACAGCTCTAGATCTAGTCTGGAAGTTTGCCTGTCAAAAGTATGATCTCTTGGAAAACATGAGGGGGAAAAAAAGGAATGGTTGACATGAGTTAATCAGTAGCTTTCGTGCCACTTCTTGGAGACTCTTTGTATTTAATCCTTAACTAATAGTACTCCCTTTTTTCAAGATAAGACTGTATATCAGATCAGCTTAGAGGGTATTGTTTCCCTGCTATAATGTGAATGCAATAGCAGTTCTAAACTTAACATTTAGGGATGCTAAATCCCATGAGTTCAGTCTGAATTTCAAAGTTTGTCTTCAGGTTACACATCAAAACCAAAGTAGTTTGAAAAACAAACCATAAAAGCCTTCCCTGTTGAAGTTCTGGGACTTCCAGTGCTTCAGCCAGATAAATGCACCATTACATACACATAATATGGTCATGACATACACATAAATATGGTCCAGCAGAGGCTGCCATATGCATGCTTTTGTGCAAGCAGCTTCAAAGCACATCAGGATAGCAGATTCAAACTACGTATTTCATTAAAAAGACCTTTAAGTAATAGATTAATTGACTTCCAGACCACAATATTTGCCATGTCATACAGGTAAGTATTCTTCTCCCATTTAAAACTTTGCTAGGATCACCCAGTTGCCTTCCTGCTCCGTCTTTGTGGTGCTGTATCTTCATTTTAGTGACCCTGATTGATGCCATCTGATTACTCTTCTTTTTGACTTTCCCTTGCCCCCTGCTAACACCCCTTCAACCCTCAGTTGTGCCCCTCAGCTCCCTGCTGCTGTCATTTGTTCTTTCTCTGACCCTTTCTCTGACTCATTCTCCTCTAGCCTGCTGCTTGTGAATAATCCATTTCCTGCTAAAACTTCTAGCAACACTAAAATAAATTGTTCCTCCCTTACCTCTACCAGCATCCTGCACAATCCTCTCCTTTGGCTGGTGGTGTTAAGGCATCCCCCAGCCTGATTCAGGCTTCTGCAACTTCCAGGTATTGTACTATCTGTAAACAGAGATATCGCTCCTAGTACAAGGTATTGGGAGAGAGTTGATAACAAAACCTGCATTTTGGGAGTTTACTACTTACCTATGAATTAACAAGCTTGTTTAAATTGTTATCCTTTGCCCATTGTGCTGAGTTTCGTGATGGAAACCTGGCAGCTTTAGACTTCTCTTTTCACTCTTCCTCTGAAACACTGCACAAGATCCTTTTGAAGATTCACGATCTGGTTCTTGAACATTACTCTGCAGTCCTGAATACACTGACCCCCTACAAGGGATTGCTACCTTTTCCTTTCTAGTTGAGTCATGCATGACTGTGCTCAAAAACCAAAGTATACCTTGGCAAGGACACACTTTTTCCACTGGCAAGACACTTGATTAGCCTCGTAATCAAGACACAAGTATTGATCATTAGCACTGATTAACTCATTGGTCATTCTGCTTCTCCTGGGTATTTGACTGTAACTAATTACATCTGTGTCTTCTTTTTTCAGCATTTTCCTGAAAGAACTAGAGAAATACGAACAACTGCCTGAAGATGTAGGCCACTGCTTTGTCACCTGGGTAATGAGGTTTCTTCTTTTCATTATTTGTTCAAATTAATTCCTCCAGCAGAGACAGAAACAAGCTGGGAATTGGTGCAAGGGTTGCATCCTTAGCGATAAGTGAGATTAGGAGCTAATATGGAACTACAACTGCTTTGTCGTTCATCTCTCTCAGGGTTCTGTAACTCTTCTCCTGGGCAGTGGTGTGAAGGCTTTCTAGAGCCTCTCTCCTTCTCCTGCACTGACTAGCACAGCTTTTACCTCTGCTCGTTCCTGTTTAACTGGACTTCATCAAAGCAAACCTGTATTTAGGGGTGACATTAATTTCTTTGCAAAGGGCCCTGGGAGGATGGACATTTAAAATCTTAATATACCATCCTTAGAGAATTTTAGTTATGCCATGAGACCTCTACAAAGGGATGGACAACATATTTCATAAACATTTTTCTTCAGAAATTAGTGTCAAATTGCTGAACGAGTGTGTTTTCTCATTCCATTATCAATGCCAGGATAATTTCCAACAGGACTTTGAAATCTTGATGCTAAGAGTCTTCATGGGCATAGGAGGCTCCAGGAATTGGCTACAGTAATTTATCTGTATGAAAGCTGTTCTCTTTTCAAAATATTTACCATATAAGTCAGCCATCTTCATGTTTTCTCTGATGGTTTTATTCATATTTCAAAACTGGGAATTAGTATTTTCAAAGTCATTATGGAACATTTTCACTTACCAAAAAATGAATATGTTTGGATGATTTCAAATGGGCTTTTAATTTAAAAAACATGATACAAATATTGATGAAATGGATTCAGAAATATTGTTTACAAAGAAGAGGTTACATATTTATGAAAGATGGACACATTTACATATCGTTCTGTACAAAATCTTCACAGAACTTTTAAGATACTACCATATCATCTCAGCAATAGTACATGGCCAGAGCTGTGTGTATAATTACAGACATAGATACAAAGCTGCCTTCCCAATTGCAGGGTCATGTTATTTATATACCTGGTGTAAAAAAAATGCAATAGTAATAAAAGGAGGCCATCCTCCTCTTCTATTTGCCTGCCTCTCCCTGAGACCAGAGTTCAGCAACGCAAAACTGTTCTGAGGTCTAAGGCAGGAGTGCACAGATGCTTTTAATTTCCTCTTAAAAATAAATACATTAGGAAATGAAATGCAAAACACTCCTAGCACAACATAAAGTTTGAGCCATTAAAGTCTGAACCAAGGTAGGAAAGGCAAGTGTGGGCCAGGTGTCACAAATCTGAGCCATTCTCAAGTCAAAAATGTTGGCTTGAGCCAGTTTAAGATAGGTGAGTCTTTTGCTCAGAGTTTCTACACTGGCTTTATCCCAAGTAGGTGAAAGAGCCAACATTGCGTGACTGGGTTTTGAGACCTGGAGACTTTTGGATAAAATCTGTTTAACATCATTAGAGCTCTTAGAAATTAATTGATAGCTGGATTAAAGTTTTAGTCCTTCCCTCTGTGATACTTGTTAAAGAAAGCTTCCCACAGCTGTTGCCTGGTGTGCCTCATTCCCCTCAGAACTTCTCAGGTAAGGTATGAACTCTCTAAAGTCTTCTGTTCCTAATTTGCAATTCCTATCTTGCTTTGAGAGGGTGGGGGTTTATCACCTGTATTTATCCTGGTGAGCCTTAATGAAAGACTGTGTGAGCAGAGAAATAGCTTATCTTGCTTTTCCCTTGATGTTTGTTTTCACAGGCAGATAAATTTCAGATGTATGTCACCTACTGCAAAAACAAGCCTGACTCCAGCCAGCTCATCCTGGAACATGCAGGGACTTTCTTTGATGTAAGCAGCCACTGCCATTTTCCTTCAGCACACACATAGTACAGCTGAAACACCTCCTCTTTACACCCGAGCAACAGGTTCCTTTTTGTGCTTCAGCATTTGGGTTTTTCATGTTGTGAAAACTGATAGGCTGTGGTGTGATGGGTGATCTTCATCAGTGTGGCAAGTCATTTTTAATGGAGACACACATTCTTATGGGAACCTTTATGCATTTTTCAGACTCAGTCCTTTCTAAAGATCTGGTTTAGATGTACTCTCTACTTGTGGGTTTAGTGGTAAAATGAAAAGCATATCCCATTATATTTTATGATGTGAAATCCCTAAGTCCAAAAAAAGATCCTGTCCTCCTGTTCTGCAAATTTTACCTACCCTATTAAACTGCTCTCTACAACTACCTGAAAGGAGGTTGTAGCGAGGGGAAGGTCCGTCTCTTCTCCCAAGTAACAGGTGATAGGACAAGAGGAAATGTCCTCAAGTTGCACCAGGGGAGGTTTAGGTTGGATATTAAGAAAAATGTCT
>KZ505837.1:400590-429062 GCA_002844005.1 Limosa lapponica baueri
AAAAGGTTATAAAGCATTGGAACAGACTGCTCAGGGAAGTGGTTGAGTTGCCGTCCCTGCTGGTATTTAAAAGATGTGTAGATGTGGTACTGAGGGACATGGTTTAGTAGTAACTTGTCAGCACTAGGTTAATGGTTGGACAAGATGACCTTAAAGGTGTCTTCCAACCAAAATGATTCTATGATTCTAAACATTTGCTTCATCATGCTAGTAAGGGACTCCATTGGCTGCATGTAGACTATTTCCCTTACAAGCACCACGCCTGGTGATAAACATTTGCAGGCTCCAAGCCCAGTTTTGTAGAGTAATTTTAAACTAAGCTTTCCCTCTGATTTTTGGAACCTAATCCATTTTGCCATGCTTTTCTGCTTAGCTTATAGCTTTAATTAGGTGCTTTTGTGAAAAAAATACTAATACCTCTTTTCGAAAGCAACGACAATCTTTTTACGAACGTAACCACTCAGCAGGATCCAACCTGCCTGACATGAATCGATTCCTCTGGTTTTTGTATATACCAATAGTTATAGCATTTCAGTTAAACTCAACACTGAAAGATCTCACTCACATGAGCCACAAGAAAAGTGATGAACACCTTTTTCTTTTACCTTGTTACCGAATGGTCTAAAAGTAGAGTTGAACTGAAAGGAATTTTCCAGGAGGTGGCGCTTGAGCCTGTTGAATGGTTTGTACTGGTTGGTGACTCGTTGAGTGTTTAGGCTGCCTTAGGTGTCTTCTCAGTGCTGTTCACACAGGTTAAAAGCATTTCCTCAGTTGAGCTTTTCCACTCCAGCTCTGTATATGGGCTAGAAACCTGCCTGATGTTGCTTAATAGAGAATATTCTTGTGTTAGCATGGGCTGTTTTGCAAGGGGAGATGCTTTCCTTCCATTAGTGGGAACTGTGCTGGGCTACCCAATGATGCATGTGCAAAAAGAGAAAGATTGCTATCCCCCCAAAAAATCCTCTAGGAGTCACTCATCTGACTAAGGTACTGCGAAGTACCTGTAGATCGTTCTTATCTTGATCTTGGATTGGCAGTGGTTAAATGGCAGGACAGAGGACAGTCTGGCCCAACTAATATGGTGGAAACAGCTGGTTCTTTTCTTCCAGGAAGAACCTGGACTTTCCCAAAACACCCTTATGATGACAGTGAATTATCTAGAATAACACTCCTTAGTAAGAATCCTGCTTGAAGATCACAAGTGTACAATCCCTTAAATTGCATAAACCATCGTAGAAATCCGCCTTTGAGATGAAAAAAGTAGTCCCAGTAATCTGTCTGAACCTTTCAAGTCCGTGGAAAATTTGCAGCTTGAGGGCTTATTGCAAGGGCTTCAGCTGGTGGAAATCAGCGTATTATTGAGGTGATAGAGTTGATTTTAGTGTCTGTTATTTAAGCGAGTTTTTGGTCCTCAAGACAAAGACAGGGTTTGGTCCAGTCATCTATATGCTTCTGCTGTTTTGAATATTTTTTTCCTTTAAATCTTGGAAAAAATCAGTTGTTATATTCAAAGAGCCACAGGGCACCTTTAATTTGAATGACCACCATTTACAGAGTGGAATATGGTAAAGGTTATTGACTTTGGTAGCGTTGCAGAGCGCTGTGTTTCTGCATGGATGATGGTTCTTGGCCAGTTTCTCTGCTGAGCTAGAGTGTCCCTTAGGAAATGGGGAGATGTGCAAGCAGGGTCTCAATTTCTTCTTAGTAGTATTTTTTTCTGAAATTGCTCACCAAAGATTTGTGTTACGTATTACAAAACCTAAATGTTTCATGAGGTTTTTAGTGTTGAATCAGTCTACTCAGCAAGCCATTGGTCTGTACACCTGGTTCAGGATGCAGTTTGTCCTTCTACTAAACAACCGTACACAGTTCAATGATTTATCTTAATTTGTAAATCTCTTTAGACATTTGAAACAAAATCTGGGTACTTTATCGCTGCTTCATTGTAAATTCAGCAATTCTTCTAGTGTGAAGTTGCATTTTGTCCATCCAAGGGCCTCTGGGGGTCCTGTACTGCCCTACACAAGAGGATATTTTTGGGTTTTTTCTCAGATTCTGTCATTGAGTGTAAGACTACATGTTGATGCTGTTGTGCAGCTCATCTGCTTTGCAACACGCAACTGCCAGCACATGGTGCCTGTCAGACACCTTCATTTCTGCCAGGCCCTTGGGACACTTTTCCTCCCAATGAATAACTAAAGTTGTCTCTAATGTTGAGCTGTGGTGCACTGTAACATGAACTAAGCATGCTTTAAACAAGAATCAGGGCAAAGTAGAGAGCACAGAGCCCGGTAGCCAGCTTGCTTCTGAAACCTGCCAACTGCTTCAAAGCTAGCTCAGATACCTCTCTGCTTCATGTTACCTAAAGGTGTGTGAGAAATGTCTGTGTTACTGTGCTCTACCCTGCACAGACCTCTCTAATTTCCACCTCCACCCGCAGTAAGTTCAGACCTCTCCAGTTGTTACAAAGCCAACCCAAGACACGCTCCAGCAGGCTGCCGTCTTACTCCAACACTTCAGGGACCAGAGGGAGGAGCTGCAGGGAGAAGGTCCCTTTCCAGCAGTGTATTTGTCTGATTGCCATGTAGCAGTGCTATTTCTTCCCAGCTGCAGGTTCCTGTGCAGCAGGGACAGCTGTCGCTCCACCAACCCACTCGTCTCCACACAGTCTGACCAGGGAGCATCCTGGCAGAGCAAGGAGTGCCTGAAGGGGAGGCATTTTGCTGGGAACATGCCCTGCTCTTCAGAGAGCTGGGAGGAAGGGAAAGCGCTAAATTCATTACTTGGATCCTACAAAAACACATGTTCTTAGCCAGCTCCAGGAAGTTCACAGACATGGCCATGGTCTTGCTGGCTCCCGAAGTTACTAATTGAGTCCCAGCCATGTGCTCTGCAGACACTGTCCCTGTTTGGAGCCAGCCATGACTCAGCTTCATGCAAACTCCATTAACCCCCACAGAGAGCCCCTTCCCTTTTGGGTCTTATTCATGGCACCAGAGATATTTTTTTCTGAGATAAACTTGCCTAGTACAAAAAAAAAAAAAATCTGTCAGCATATTGTGTGAAAAGTGGCTGTTTTTGTATCCCAGCATCAAGATAAGCACTGGAGCTAAAAAAACCAGTAACCTCCCTGGTAGTCAGCAGAAAATCAGACTGCATACTGAAAGAAAATCTCTGGTTTTGGCAGCTCTTCCCCCTTCATCTTCTGTAACTTCCTCCCTTTATAGCCTCAAATTTACCCTCCAGTAGCTGGAGATAAGTTCCATTCCCCCTCTCCATCTGCTCCCTTAAGAACTGAGGATTTCCTGATGGCCAGGAGTAAGGGGAGACATGCCTGGGGCCTGGCAGAGGCAGAAGGAATTCCAACCTGTTATATTTCATCAAAGAATCTGCCCCTGTAGGGCATAAGTTTGAAGTTTTTTAGATGGCTAAATATACGCATTAGGGTCCTGTAGGATTTTCAGGAGCTCCTAACTCCCACTGGAACCAGTTGGAGGGAGGCAGCTGGCCCTTTGCAGGCCTCACCAGGTGCCTATCTGCAATGTCTCCAGAAGTCCATGAGCATATCGCACTGATCAGCTCAGACATTTTGGTTGAGATTCGGATGACAAACCAGAAGTATTCAGTGCTGTAAAAGGTATCTTAAGGGTATCCCTCCTGGGCCCCAGGTGCCACCTCAGAATAGCACAGGTCTGTCAGCGCTGTCTCAGCCCTGTTACTCCCATGTGGATATTTCAGCTACCCTAGGGCTCTCAAATGGTACTAGATGCTTATGTTTAGACAGCTAAATTACACCCTACGCATGCAATTTAATTTAATGTCACTCCATTTTAATTGAATGTTAAGATTACTTTCAGCCTTCATAGCTAGGAGAAGCCAGTTAACATGACAGATAAGTCATATTTAAATGGAAGCCCATGTAGTTTGCTCAACACAGCCTTAGCTTGACTTACACACGGCCCCTGCAGTTTAAATGGCCTTGAGGGAACTCTGCAGTTTATTGCCAGCTTCTATGAAACCACAGTTATTTGCATGTGAGCTTAAAGAGAGTTAAAAAATAAAGAAATACAGAGATCCAGAGCTAAAATTAGTTATGGGTGGTTCTGTCTGGCAAGGGGGTAAATGGTTTCAGTGACTGACTGCTGTTTTTATATTTTCTAGGAAATTCAGCAAAGACACGGTCTGGCCAACTCTATCTCTTCTTATTTAATCAAGCCTGTCCAGAGGATCACAAAATACCAACTCTTACTGAAGGTACCTTAGTGAGCTGCCCAAAGCAACTCATGCAGAGCAGTTCACAGGTGTAATGAGTTAACTTATTCTTAAGGGAGCTGTTTCATCACCTGTAAGCAGCTCCTGCTGAGCTGATACTCCTATTTCCCAGGCCTGAGCATGGCAACAAAGTGTGAAATCACGTTGGGTATTTTAAAGGAAAAGACTCACAGAAAGAAAAAAAAAAAAGTAGTAAAAAACTGATCACATGTTTCAACTGGGTTTTTTGCATCCAAGTAGACTTAACCCTAAAAATCGTGAACTGGGAAAGGGAAAATGAAGGAACTGTTTACTTTCCATCTTGCTAAGTTTGTGACTTAATAACTTGATTAAAGGCTTCAACGACGGCAGTAATGAACTTTGGGAAATTTCATTGACTCTTGACCGAAACTCCTTCACTGGCATTAGATTCTGTTAGGGAGCTGACACTTTTGTGTTTGAAAAACAGGGAAAAGTTTCATATACAAAGCAAAGGACTTCCAAGTGAAACTTTAACTTTTGCCATTAACCCACCTTTGTGGGTTTGTTGCAAATAGACAGGTTTTTGCAGTATCTTGTGAGTAGGTGAATTTTAGATCTAATTTAACCAGCCACTGTTCACTTCAAAACTAGTAAACCAGAGAAGAAAAAATATCTGGGGGATAAGGGAGGAGACAGATCCTGACTTTGAAAAGCTAGGACCAGGTATCTCTTTAAAGCTTGCATCTCTTTAAAGCTTCCTGTGTATATACAGAATGAGTGTTATGCTGTACTAGGAAGGTACTTACTGGGTGCATTCAATGTGTTGACAAGTCTGTGCTTTGTCGCAGTTTACTGGAACAACACACGGGTTTACCATAGTCCTGTGAGTGCTGTGGGGCAGTGAGCCTGCACTGTCCAAACCGTCTGCTAACGGGGAGGCTAAAGCACCCCTTTGGGCTCCTCCTGAGGTGAATCTTTCCTGAAGGGCCCTCCCTGGCCTGGGCACAGCACACTGCCAGCCTTGTGGTAGTCACCAGCACTGCTGGATCAGGCAGGGGTTCCTGCAGCCCGGCTGGCACAGCTAGATTAACTGTCCCCAGAAATCTTCTGAGTGTCCAGTTTCACTCAAGAGCACCTTGTTTTGTCTTGCTTTGTAGTCGTTCCCATTTGATCCCCACTATCTGTGAGCATCCACAGTGGGTTTTGATGCAATTCAGCGTTCTCCCGTCACTGGTAGCAAAGCAGTTGCATGTACCAAGTAACATAATCTGATATAAAGCCAGCATGTTGGTCGGAGTTTGTTTATAGATGTTCTGCATTGCTTCTTAGGAACTGCTAACCTGCTGCGAGGAGGGCAAAGGGGAACTCAAAGACGGTCTGGAAGTGATGCTCAGTGTCCCAAAGAAGGCCAACGACGCAATGCACGTCAGCATGCTGGAAGGTAGCAGACGGGCAGGTGGCCGGGGCAGGGGAGGGACCCGCTGATAAATGAAGCCTTCTAGTAACTTGTATAGAAAGTTAGTTCAGGGTGACTGTAGCAATGCTGTTGATTGATCATAGTTTTTAGGTCATTCCTAACTACTTTCTGATATTACTCCAAAATCTGGGGGTTTTATTTATTTATATGTTATATGTGAGTATATATGTATTTATAGGTGGATATATATGTACGTGTTTATGTGTACATATACAATGTATATATATTTGGTTAAAACATTCTCACTTAATAAAACAAAAACACCCCTCCTAAAACAGTATCAGTTTAGCTGCTGGAAACCCTAAGGTTTATTGAATGAAAACATTTCTAAATACTGTCTCAAGATTTCAAAAGGAGAAGTTCTGGTTTTCCAATTCAAAACAGCTTGTGTTTCAAAATGTTAGTACAATTATTCCAAAGATTAAAAAAAAAAAAAAAGAAAAAGAAAAAAGTATTATTAAAAAGTATTTCAAAATTACAGAAAAAAATATTTTGATTGCCTCAAAGTTAAGTCTTTTATTGGCTTTTTGATGTGTGGAGTATTTCTAAAATTTAAAAATTTTATCCTGGACAGAGATACTTTATTGTCTCTCAAACATTTTCTTGGTCTGGGAAAAGCATTTCTATCCTGGCTTGAGTCAGAACCAGGAAAAGAGAAGAGTATTAAAACAGGCAAGCAAAAGGAAATGGTGCCAGTAGCTAAGCAGCACATTAAGGCCAAGTGATTAAAACTGCACGGGGCAAACTGACCCAGCATATGTAGAAACACTATGAAGATGGTTTTACCTGTGGTGTCTGCTGAAAAGCAAGGTTTCCCAAAATAATGCCTGAATAATCTGTCCTCATGAGATGACCAGCAACATGCAATAATAAAGAAACAGGGATGACTTTGTAAGGGTAGACAAACACTTGTACAGTTGTCTTCTGAATAAAACATTATTCCTGAGTATTTAGAGCAGGGACCAGGGCTGCTTGCTGCTCTCTACTTGCTGCTCTCCCAGGGCTTTCCGGCATGAGCAACAGCAGGCTATGCTGGTAGAGGAGCAGTCCCTGGCTCTGGAGAGAAGTGTGAGCCACAGGCTGATAAGATAGCAGCTTGGAGCGCACCTTGCACTAGGGGACTCCCTTTTCACTCAAGCCTCCCAGTTATGTGGAGGGAGTCCTGTGATCCTCAACCATGTGAAGTTTTTTTGTCATACAGCTTGGAAGATGAGAAACTCTTCCTGGAAACCTTGTTTCAGACACCGTACCAATTAACTGTCATAGATGTAGCTCCCCCATGCCACTGCTGTGGACTCACAGGCCCTTGGATGTTGGGTTAGTATGCTTGAAGGCATCATGGTATGATGGAGCACTTCCAGCTACCACACATTATGTTTCCCTGAATTTCCGTTGATGTGCATAAGATTCCTTGCATTGCAGTTCTATGTACAGTAACCACCACTGAAACGTTTATAATATTTATCTTTAAGTAATGACTACTGTATTTTAGCAGCAGTCTCATTTAGCACATATGACATATTTGCCTGTTAAAAAATTATATCATTGCAGTAGGAAAAAAAAAAAGAAAAATATTTTCTCTGGGGCAATGAATGCCCATTAATGCACTTTCAGAATATGCATTAAAAAAAAGAGAAAGACCCTTTTATTTCAAGTCCTTACTGCTCTGGTGTTTCTGGGCGTTACTGGAACAAATACAAACCAATGTATTTTGTGGTTTTAGGGTTTGATGAGAACCTGGACGTCCAGGGAGAGCTGATTCTTCAGGATTCCTTCCAAGTGTGGGATCCCAAGTCTCTAATTCGGAAAGGCCGTGAGAGGCATTTGTTTCTCTTTGAAATCTCTTTGGTGTTTAGCAAAGAGATCAAAGATTCTTCAGGACACACAAAATATGTTTACAAGAACAAGTTACTGGTAGGTGTGGCTGCAAAGGAAATATTCTGGGTGTTGTGTTTCTTGTAGGTAGAGGTGGAATTTGGGGGATGGCTCACATGTCCCCATGTTGGGGATACTCATGCTACCTGGAAGGGCTCGCTCTGGGCCCTGCGGGGCTCACCTGGAAGCCAAGCTCGCAGTGAGTCTGGAGAGGTTTAAGAAAGTGAGATGTGAAGGGTGGGTGGGAAATGCAAGGAGGATCACTCAAGCCATTCACTTCCTTGTCATACCCTGGTGGTTTTCTGTATGTAGCAAAGCAGAGACAAGATCTCACTCCCCTATTCATCCTTGTCTCCCCACTTCTCCCTACAAATGTAAAGTTTTCTGGACTCATGAGGCTTCATGTATATGAAATCTGTCATCATTTCTCCTCCATGCTAGACCTCAGAACTGGGAGTGACTGAACATGTTGAAGGAGATCCCTGTAAATTTGCTTTGTGGTCTGGACGAACACCATCCTCAGACAATAAAACAGTGCTGAAAGTAAGTCTTTTCTGCTTGTTTCCTTTGCCTTTAGAGCTGCTAGTTGAGGCCTTGGGAGCACTAAATGAAAGGTCAGTCTCTTCCCTCCTCATATTCGCATGGCTTCGATGTCTGTCAGCAGGGTCATGCCTGCATCAGGAGCAATTCAGCTCTAAGGCCTCAGTATGAACCAAGACAGTGCGGTCGTGCAGCCTGGCTGAAATTGCAGCTCCTCTTGCAACCTGGGTTGAGCAGCTGCACACTGACATGGGGCAGGTCTCAGGCTGTTTGGGGGAGGTGTAGTTCTCGTAGTCCTTTGCCATTAGGCTTATTGACAACCAACCTATTCCTCAGACCTCCAGAGCTGACAGCCATTTCTGTCAAGTGAGTTTCTAATGAAGAATTCATGTTATAGTTATTTTGTCTGAGGAAATCCCAGCTGTGCACTGATAACCTATTTCCCCTCCACAGAGCAGGCTGTATTGCTAGCATTAAATATATTTATCCAGAGCTTAGCTGCTTTACTGTTGCTTGCCAAGTAGGTCTGGTAAAAATGCCTTAGTTCTTCTGGGGTTACCAGGTACTCCAGCAGCTAAAACAATATAGCAGAGAGGAGAAACAGTTAATCATGCATTTTCATCAGCCAACCACGATTCTTCTACATAGGAGGTGGCATGCTGGGAATATGATAAAGTATCTGTCTTTCTGCCTTGTGGAACTTTAGGCATCCAGTATTGAAACAAAACAGGAATGGATCAAAAATATCCGGGAAGTCATTCAAGAAAGGATTATCCATCTGAAAGGAGCTCTGAAAGAGCCAATTCAGCTCCCCAAGACACCAGCAAAGCAGAGAAACAACAGTAGAAGGTAACCTCCATCATTTCATACAACGTGAAATCACTAGTGTTTTCTCGACCAACAGCAATGGGCTTTTGACTGCATTCACTTACTTTTTCTTTCTATAATCAAAAGCAGTTTTCATCATCTTTCTTTTTTATATGTTGTCTTGGCAAAAGTAGCAAGAAAGAACTTCTATGATATACATATAAAGGTCTTCTATTTTAGTACTCCAAAGTATTGAACAGAAACGAACAGTAAAAGTTCTTCAGAGTCCAAGGCTATGTTTGTTTCCCAAAGTAGAATTTACTTCTTCACATTTGAGTATTAACAGATTATTTTTTTTGCTGTTTGGCGTTTTGAATTGCTTGACAATGAAAATCGCAGCTGGTCATGATAAGTGGAGAATCTGTGTTTCATCATCAAATACAAACCCATTTCAGCCTGTGAAGTTACATTAATTTTTTTTTTTGTCAACTTCTTTGAATCGTGGATTAAATAGAAATTATAGAAAATGAATTGTTCTTTTGATTTCATGCTGGAATTCTAAAAAGCCACCTGTAATTTGAGCGTCTCCATTTCCTCATCAAGTTTTATCACTCTCTTACTTTAGGATGAATTATAAAGGCATCCAAAGCATAAGTAAGGAAGGTCACTCAGGAGATCTGTAGCAAAGCAGAGATACAGACATTTCTTCCTGGGGATGTGCACCAATACAAGAGTTTTCTAGTACAGAATGGGGATCTCAATTTTTTTTTTCTTTGTCCTTAATTTATGTATTTTATATTATTTAAATGTTTATTTAGAAAGACCAGTAAAGATGTAGGAGAACTATATCTATACAGCAAAAGAGAAGACTGAGTCTGCTAGCAGACTCACAGAGGTAGACTTGTAGAGCTCTACACTGTCTTTACTGATGTTTGTTAGGATATCATTTTTATGGCTTTGTATTAAATTCCTGAAGATGTGGTTCCTGTGAGACAAGAGAAATACCCTTTCCTTCAGTGTCACGTGTGGCATGGTTTTGGTTAAGGCAGAAATCTTATTGTAGGAAAATTTCTGCCTGACGCCCTCATTACAGAGCTATTTCTGAACACCAGAGTCTTCTCTGCTGTAAATACGCAGGCAACGGCCATCCTGTTTCCAGCAACAAACGTTGTGATTATGTGCTAATCTCAACCCTATGGCTGAGGGTGCAACATGGGCTGCATCAGTGAAGTAATTTTAGCAGAAAGCCAGCTCTGGCACGCTGACTCGGCACTTCTCAAATCCACCTATAAAGTTGTGCACATTCCAAAGTGGTGTGTTAAGTAAGCATCGTTGTTTCCCTATTATGTCTTTTGCAGAGATGGAGTAGATGATGCAGACAGCCAAGGAGATGGCAGCAGTCAACCTGACACCATTTCCATTGCATCCAGGACATCACAGAACACAGTGGACAGCGATAAGGTAGGACTGAAATGTGAAAATACCCTGCAGCTAATCGCCCCCAGAAAAATGTAAGTGAAGAACAGAATAAAAGGCAAAAATAAAGCAGCTTGTCTTCTACTGAGTGAGTCGAAACTTGTATTCCCCTATGCTAGGCTATTAAAAACCAGTCTGTTTCTAGGTGCTTGTCAGTACTGCCGTTTTACATGGTAACATCTCTGTTGCTGCAGCTTCTTTGTGGTTAATACACAGAGATTGAATTGGCTCTGAAGAAACACAGCCCAGAGCAACCTTTTCTTCCCTAGTAGAACTTGCCCCATGGGAGCCAGCTTCTGAATCAGCAAACAGTTGGTTATGTTCCATATTTGCCCTCTGAGCTAAAATGGGTAGTTTGTTGGAGGGAATTCAGGTGCTGACATGCCAATTAATACAGCAAAATTGGGATCCTGGCTGGTATCTTGAGAGCCTGGGAGACCTACCCTTTCCAGAGACTGTGATTCTGGACCCCTCTCCTCACGGACATATGGTGGAGCATATGGATGGCCCTGAGACGCGGTAGATTCTGTTGGAATGCTGCACACAGTCGGCACGTATGTACTCATCATTTTACTTATCAGATGATCTAAGTCCAGACTCCCAGCTCCACTAGGATGGCTGACTTGAATTTGTCACCCTGATACCTCCAACTGTGGCCTTCAGCTAAATTAGCAATTGGTGGTAGGAGTAAATGGACTGTTAATAATAATTTACCTTAGCTACGCTGTTGGGGTTTGTCATATCCACTGAGAGAATGTCCATGTACTCTTCATGTGTTGTTCTGACATCATGTGTAATTTGCAAAAGGATGAATTCTGCGGAACCGTTACAGATTTATCTGTTTGTCAGGGCTTTACTTATGCTGCTACTTACACAAGGTAGAAGGGTGTCTTCACAAAATCAGAATTCAAGTTTATGATTGTAACGTTCAAAAGAAAGGTTCAGTACAGGCATTATTTTGAAAGATGAACACAGAAATAGGAGTTAATTGCAAATAAATTACCTTTGTAAGACCACCTGTTTTATTTATCTTAAAGGTATATTCTTATGCTTTTTGCTTTTTTTGACCAATAATGTGCATTAGAAAAGTATTAATTCTCACAATCCAAAGGCTACTGTAATGTATGCAAATACTTTGCTTGATGCCAAAGATGTATTTTCTCATGTCTTCAATCCACATGGACTCACATTGCTTTTCACATGTTTTTCACATTTATCATTCCTGAGAAAGGCCCTGACTTGACAGAATACTTGAGTTCATGCTTAACTTTAAGCATTTGCATAAGCTTTGCTCGTTTGCCCCAAGCCCATTGCCTCAGTTGCATGAATTATGGTAGACAAGCAAGGTCTAGGTAGGATGTTCCATACTGCATGCTGTAGCTGTGTACAAGATCTGTAGTGCCAGCAGCACAGGAGACGATCAGGCTGTACCATGAAAGACAGCCCATCATGGCAACAGTTGGTTTAAGGATGCAAGACTGGAAAGGGTTATAGGAATTTCTATCCAAAACCTTGTTTGAACTGGATGGTGAGATAAATTGAGCACCAAGTCATACAGGGAAAAATTTGTTACCGCTGGGGAAAGGCTAAATCAGTTCTAGGGTTGTGTCATATTTCTTACTTGAGGTGGGTGGGTTCACTTGCTAACTTAAGGCTATCTGTGTGTTCGTGTGTCCTTATATACATTGAATGAATAGAAACAAATTCCAGTGTACAGCTAAAGCTAAGTGTACTTTTATGTGCTTTGTTGAATCTCAGCAACTGGTGTATCATCCTTAGACAAAGAGGCAGTTCCTGCTGAATGGTTTCGTTATTGCCACTCATGTTAGTGCCAGAATACTGTGGAGAATTTAGCTCCCAGAGTGCTGCATTACTGTGTCTTCGCTCCAATGAAAATGAACTCCCCGCGTCACTTCATAGTTCTCTCAGATTTTCCACACAATGCTACCTAAATTAATGACAGATGGAGCTGAGTTGTCCTACTTCCCATTGAAGCAGCATGGAGGCACACCTGGGTTCGGTCTCAGTTCAGACATTGGTTCTTATGATGCTTGCACGAAGCCCTTAGCATGTATTAGCATCTGCTGTGAGGGGACTCTGGGTCAGCAGATCCAAAAGCTGTGCAAGGACCTAACACAACGCAAGACTCCCAGTGGTGACGTTTCACCACGTGGGAACAATTCACTGTCATTCCAAGTTATTTTACCTTTCAACTTTGAAATGGGATTTTCTTCCTTTGATGTGTAGTTGTGCTTATCTTCTAGGATGGTCTGAGTGAATCCCGTTGGACTGGGATGATTTATCATTTCACATAGACTGATACTGAGTTATCGGCACTGGAAGACTGTACCATATCATGCTCCCTGGCTAATGTTTCTCGGCACAGTTGATGCTGCTTGGTAAATGCTGTAACATACGTGCTATAATTAATTCACGGGGTACTGGTAACAGCACTGATAGGTAATGTGTTCAGCAAATAGTGGTTTCCCTGCCTATTTAACTTCAGCGTAGTCAGCAGAGTTTTACCCAGGAGTTCAGATTCAGGCTCTGAGTTTTTTCACAGCTGAAGCCTCCATGGGTGACCCCTCTGTGTGCCCCAGTGACATCTCTGTCCATAGGAGCAAGGAGAAAGAGTTCCTCCTACCTTTAAAACTCTGGCTGTTCACAGCAGCCTCATTCACAAACACACGCAAAGAGCTTTGCAGTGCTAGCTTGTGCCAGGATGGCAGCAGATTAATCCTGACTGGGACCATCTATGTATTAACTCAGTGCCAGAAACAATTCCCAAGTAACATTTAAGAGTTGATATTGCTCTCTGAAGGCAAAAGAATTCAAAGATTTAGCTGACACATTTTGTCCTGTCCCTAAACCTTGCTATTACACCCAAGGATTACCTAACGCATTAGCTGAATGTTCAGACAAGAATGCCAACCAACATTTTAGACTAAGAAAGCCCCAACCTCTCAAAGATTCCCAATTTCAAGTAGCTCTTCTGCTTAATAACACTCCTACTATGCCCCGAGTCATATGTATTTCTTTCAACCTATTTGCGAGCCAGTTTCTTCTGGGTTGCGAGTAGCAATTTCTGTCTCCTCTCTCATCGTGGCGCAGCCCTGGAGCAAAGCTTTACCTTTGCATTTCACACCTGTAAAAAGGCAGAAGGTTGCTAAGTGGGAATGTGATAACATTACTGTAAATTCAGGAAGGATTTTGCTTTCTGTCAAGACAGCTGAACCTAGTTGTAACATTTATCAGGGGGATCATTTGGTGCAGAGGATAGAGCACTTGACTGGTGGCCAGAAGAGCGGAGTCCTAGTTCTGCTCTGCCACTCACATGTTGGAAGCCATCACAAATTGCACCTGATGGCACATTGCACTTTTCTTTTTTTTTTTTTTTTTTTTTGTATTAGGAATTTTTGGGGAGAGGCACAACACAGGAATTCTTGCAAACATTACATTTGTACATTAGTTATAGCATTGTCCTGTGCTGCCCTAACACAGGATATAGACCCAAATTCAGAGACATTTTCTTATATTGAAGGAAATTCACAGCGATCTTTATGGTAGCAGACTCTCCTTTGAAAATATTCATAATTATATGCCTGTCTTCAGGAGTGTTACTAAGTCTTTAAATATTCAGGCTTTCTTGGCTGCAGGCAGTGGTCAGGTGATTATATGAAACACTTCAGATTAAAAAAAAATGTGCAAGTCTGTTTATAAAAAATAAAAAGATATTACTACTGTCTTTTAAATCTAATACCCATTTAAGTAGCTTCTTAAATCTGTATCTTAGTCCTTCTTTAATTTTCTTGGAGTTTTCTCTCTCAAAAATATATAAAGCCATTTTCCCTGGGCTCAAACATTTAATTTTTATTAAAAACTATATAGTAGAAATACAGACTTCAAGTAAGGCCTGTAAGTCTGCACCTTTGTAAAAGCAAAGAAAGAGAGAACATATAAACTGTTTATTTTTCCATTTGCAATCTACAACTTTTTCTATATGCAGTCTATAATCTAAAATATTTCATACAGTGAAAAAGAATCATTCAGATTGTCATTTGGGAGAGTATTATACAGAGGGGAAAAAGTGGGTTCATGAATTGGGCTCAGTGCTAAAGAATCAATAGATAATGAATACTACTACAGTAAGCGTAATTCCCATTGAGCATCCCAGTCAGGTCCTAGGTAACCTACTATGCAAAATTTCTTCATCCTTTTCCAAAAGGCAAATGAGATGGCTTTTGTTCTATACAGTAAGCCCTCTTCAGCATGCTATCTAAAATCCTTTCCTTAGGGAGAAATCCTTGCCCTATTCAATTCACGGCAGACAGGATTTCGGTCTTTGTATTTGGCTTCAAAGCAGTGGGGAATTGCATAAAGAAAATGCTAGAATGCAGGGCATTCTCATTTGTTAAGCCCATTGATCTATTGGCTTGTAAAACAGCTGTTTCTGGCGATACCGGTCCATCTTCTAATGGCTTTTTTTTTGTGTTGGCTTTTGCAGACTGCTGAGGAGAGCAGTTCTCATTTCCTCCTGTTGTTTTTGGATATGGAAAAAAGCTCTGAAATGTGAACGAAAAAGTTTTTACTCTCTAAAAATAAATATACATGATATACTTTTATCTTTTCCATTAGATACTGGATTCAGCTCATCTTTCAGCAGTCATGAGACTGACATCTTGACCTCTTCCACATTGGTGGTATTATATAAAATCTGGGAATAATAATTTTTCTAATTGAAGGTAATTGGATTAAGAGGGACAATTTTAGAATTAAGGCTTGTTGGAACAAGTCACTTACTGACAGATTCTCTTTTCTTGAAGGGCTTCTAATCAAGGCAAAATAGCTTTCTCCCTGTGATATTGCTACTGAAGCAGAACTTAGGATCTGATGCAGGAAGTACTGCTTCGGATTCTTTGTTAGGAAGAATTCTCATTTCCTTGGAAGTTTCCTTTGCAAGTAGCATAGATAAGAGAAGTGCCTTGATCCCCCACTTTCTTCCTTGAAGCTACTAATCATTTTGGGTTTGAACTCCACAAATTTGTGCACCAAAATGCTGCATGTTTTTCTAAATAGGTAGTATTTCCTTGAACTATTGCCTAGTGGTAATTTGTGCTGATTAAAAAAAGCAAAATTAACAAATGGAATTGCCCGTTCATTCAACAGTAAGGGAAACTTGTTCTGTTGTATACCTCACAAGGAGGACATAAGGAAAATCACTATGTTTATTAGATGCCACCATCAACATGTACAATACAAAGTGGTCAATCATTGCTTCCCGGCATAAATTAATGTGGAAATTAAGTATTGACATTAAAGTGCCTAAAGCCAAGCAAGTTGAAAAGGCAAAGATCCCAGTCTGACCAGGCAGCTTGTAAGTAAATGAAATATGTTAAAGCAAAGAGGAATCTTACAAATACTCCCTTGTCTGAAAGTGTTGAATCCATCAGCTGGAGTTCAGCCTCTTGCTTCCAGCAGTGGGAGGTGGAAACCTGACTCCTGGTTGCTGGTGGCTGGCATCATTCCCTAAATGTCACTGAGGCAAAAGTCTTCTCCCTCACGCTAGTGTCAAACTGACCTAACAGCCCAGGACAGTGCATGCCCTGCTCTCCCCTTCACAGGACATGGATTCTGGGAATAAAAGATGGGTTTACAGGTAGTTTGCATTGACATGAAGGCACGGGCACTTTAGAGTAGAGTCTAGTTGCAAATTTGTGTTAACGCATGAGCCCAGCTCTGTAGCCACTTGAAAGTGGCACTAGTCCCCTGGAGCACGCTAGCACTGGGACTGTGATCCCTGTTACTACCAGCATTGCACATCAGCTCTGCCTGGTTAGCCGGGGGTGGGAACTCACGATCACTGCTCAGGAAGGCACCAATTTACCATGTGGTGAGTGACTTGTGTCATTATTATTGTTATTTTCCTTTTCTGTTATTGTTCTATTAAACTGTCTTTATCTCAACCCATGCGGTTTTTTTCCTTTCCCTTTCCCCTCCTTTTCTCCCTCTTCTCCCAGCCCTTCTGGGGGGAAGAGGGAGAACCACACCAGCGTCTGTGTGGTCATAGCTGCTGGCTGGAGTTAAACCATGACAGGTACCAATTACATTCTTCTCTTCTGTGCTCTCAGACTGACTTGGAATCAGCAGCAAGCCTAAGGCTCCTCTCAAAGGTGGAATGACTTAGAAAACTCAATTAAAGAAATGGAAGTATTTACTACAAAATAATGAAAAAATAATCTTTCAATGAAAATCCCCTTGAAAGAAGAACATCAACCTAAGGAAAAAACATTTTTAAAAGTTGATGTCAATATGAAACATTACTTTGTCAAATACAGAAAATGCAGATCTTGGATAAAAATGAGAGATTTCCCCATTTTTGGATAGGGAATTATAGGCACAGAGAAATGAAAACAATACTAGGAGGCAAATGCATACATTAATTTTGTTAACAAGATCACTTTCGCTCAGACTGAACTGACAATTTAATTTCTACTTAGTTTCTCAGCAAGATATACCAGTCAGAACTAAAAACTATGTAGCAGATCTCTGTCTCTCTTCAATGCTATTATGGTATTCTGTAGCTTTCAGTTATACACTTTACTTTCCTGAAGCATTTTTTTTGCCTTTGAACCTCTGTTACTGGGGTTTTTCAAATCATCTCTGGGCTCTTAAAAAGTATTTACACAGCCACAGCTAGTGATCCAAGCGCTCTATTCAGCCTTTTCCATCTGTGCCAGTGAGTTCTGTACCAGGTCATGTGCAGGAGACATGTTCTGCTGCAGCAAGGAAGGGACAGGAGCTGTTGACCCCCAGCAGTGCTTGTGTGTGGTCAAAACGGGTATCACTATGGACTGGTGTCAGGCAGTACTTCAGCAGTGGGACTGAATGAATAGAAAACACCCATGAGCGGAAAGTCACTCTGGCAGTGGTTAATGGCTGCTACAGGTTGTAGCTGATGTGAAGGAAGTTGGAAGGTATGATGTAAACTGGCTATGGCAGAGCTAAGGAAGAGCATGATCATGGGAATATGGAGTGGGTTGTAAAGCAGGTAGTCACTTAAATACAGAATCTGGAGTATTTCTTTAGGAATCTTACTGGAGGCCTGTGAAAGGTGATGCATATAGAGTTGTCTGATGGGTGAGGCTGGGCATTGGCTTGAAGAGATTTCTTCCTCCAACCAATATATTTTACTTTCAGTAAATTAGACTCGATTTAGCAACTGTGAGTTTCTGAAGGGCGAAGCAAGGGATTGATTTGGTCTCATTTGTGTAAGTATTGTTGTGGTTACGCTGCACTGATCCTGTCCAGGCAAGTGATGTGCCAGAATTGAGTAGTGTAGTGTCTGGAGTACTGCTTCCTTATAGTGACTGATGAATTATGGTAGCACAACTAAAATTAAATTTATGTAATAAAAATGACTGCTGTCTGTTAAGTGATTTTTTCCTGTGAAGATATGATAAAGAAAAGAGTGAATGATGACTCCAGCGGATATATTTCTATTGCTTGGATGCTGCTTAGCATTAGTGCAGTTGTCACACTGAGTTCTTACTGCCCTCACCTGTGGAAAAGGGAGAGCATGATAGCTGGCAAAGGAAAACCTGACATAAAACATTCTGGCACTATAATTAGCCATCTTGAGTGCTCACTAGCTATAGGTTGTTAACTCTTTTCAAGATACTGTCATGTAGTAGCAAAATGTTTATCTTATCAAGGAAATAAATTGTTCAGCCAGGAGCTGACATCTCTCTCTCTCTAATAGTAGTGTCTTCAAATTTCCTTAGGCTTTGGGAGACTGCCTCTAAGTTCTTGGCTAGAACCCCTGTAAATTCAACTTTTCCCTGGGAAAAATATACAAATATATGTTTGGTTTTGTTTTTGGTTTTGGGTTTTTTTACAGTAAATAGTACCCTGAGACTGAGGTTATTGAAGTGTCACTTGGAGCTGATAAAATAAGACTGTTTTCTCTCTGCTGGCAATGCCTTCTTTTCTTTGACATGAACTTGCCTTTCTAGTCATTCGCGTTGAATAATATTACTGTAGCACCTACCCCCACCCCCCCTTTCCTAAGTGTATGTAAGGACTTTCCCTTTGCTTCCTGCATTTCTTATCAGGAATGCAGCACTGCCAGCATCATGAAACGTTCCAGCTTTTGAATTGCAGGGTGGTACTTGCCTGTCTCCATTTGAGATTTTTCAGTCTTTTGGAAAAAAAAAACCCCGAGGCTCTTGGAGTGAAACTTAACGCACTCAATCAGACAAGGTTTAAATTATGTCTTTAAATTTCCAAATGAGGTCATCCCAAACCTGACGAGCTACACGCACCTTATTTGACTCGTTGTGCAAAGGTGCATGGGCACTCACAAGAAACTGAACCCCAATGTGATCAAAATAGTTAAAACTGTGCCCTGCTCAGAGAGTCAGTGCCAGGCATATGCTCTGCCTTGGTATAACTTAATTTCTGCTTTGGGGATTTGGATGATAGGTCTCACTTTGCCCTTTTTTTTTGTCTGTACACTGGTCACCATGACTGGCAGCTTTCCAGGAATTTATCCACCTGTCATCTGCAAGTAGAATCAGTTGACAGCTCTCTTCTTGGATTTACAATGTATGTAGCACAGAATCTCCAGCACAGGTATTAATACTGGCACCGCCTACAACAGAAATCTCCCAGGAAAATTCTGAGCCCTTTGGCCCTTTTTTCTTTTGAGAACTTTGAAAAAATGCCCTTTGGTCTTCCCTGGACTGGAACCAGATTTCAAAACAAAGGAAAATGTAATTCTTACCAACCTTGGGTTTCAGACAGGTTTAATCCTGGCTTGAATTACGTGTTATCTGTCTTTTCCGGCGCCCATTTCTAAATCTAACAAGGAGAAGATCAAGAAGTTTACCTCTGAGAAGTGATCTGTCAAGGGTGCAAGTGCTGCTGAGAGTAGGGACATTTGTTTTCTGCTGTTGTCAGCGAGTCTTTGTTGCAGCTGTGGGTGGAGGCAGCACTGAAGACAGGCTGTCTTGTTTCAAAGAGCTTTCTCGGAAAAGGTGTGTATGTTCTTTAGCAAAGCAAAGTAAAACATGAGCAGCTGCTTTTAAAATATCACACGTGTTGCAAGCACTTGTAAACTTCATAGTAATTCCTCAGGAACTTTGTCTAAAGTCCCAATGATGTAGTGGAGCTGATCCGTTTCTATTTGTACTGCAGGTCTGGACAATTCCCCCTGCACCTACCTGAGAGAAGATGACAGTGGATGAATTTTACAAAAGGCCCCCTTTTCTTATCCAGGAGTTGAGTTCTAGGAAGAAATTTCCCAGAGATTTGAGTGTTTCACACATCCCTGGTCTCATCACTCTGAAAATATAGCAAACCCAAAGCATTTTGAGAGCAGAATTTCCACTAAAGTTCAGTAGCACTTTCAGAAATCCCAGTGGGACTTCTGCTCTCAAAATGCTTGGGCACAATTCTGTCCCCAAAGGAAAGCCATTCCTCTGGTGGTCTGTGAAGGGTTAACCGGTCAGCACTCAGAGGTTTGTTTCCAGACCAGTGCAGAAGCAACAGATATTTTCCTAACACCTCTCAGGTTTTTTTTTTGCGGCTATAAATAACTGCAGATATGAATCCAGATTCAGTTGGGTGATCAGATGCTGAGAAGAGATCCAACTGAAATTTCCTGAAAGTGCAGTCCTAGGGAAAGAGGTTCTTCAAAGATTTCTTTTTCAGCATTTTGCTCCATGTGTAACTGGCAGTTGCACCCTGGGCAGATAAAGTACACTCCACTTCTTTTATAAAGTGCATTCTTTTGTAATGTTTCAGTTTTGTTGCTATCTATTTCATAAAGAACAGTTGTTATTGATTTTCATAGATTATTTTTTTCATGTAGGAAATAAGAATCAGCATTCAGTCTGCTTTCAGTCTCAGATCATTCAATCTCATGCATCTTTTGGTGGAAAATAAGCAAATTGGTAACATTTGAAAATATAAGTCAAGTCCCTCTATGATAAAACAAACTTATGGGACTCCTTCAGGCTGAAGTTCTCCTGCGAACACTGTAGCTGTGAATATCAAGGAATGTAAGGGTACTTCAGTGTAACTTCTGTGGCAGCCCACTTGATATCTCCTTTCTATTCCTGCAAGCAGTGCGAAAATCAGATTCTATACTAATGTGCTGATGAACACATTCCCCTTACAGGCACAAGGCACACAGCTAAATGTTGTCTTAGCTGATATAACGAGCATCCTAAATTCCCAGCAAATGTGGTATCTCTCAATCACAAGACATTTCTGAACAATGTGTGATCCTGCTTAGATGGGATGGCTGTAGTTTTAAAGTATACGGGAATAAGGTGCAGAAGGTAAAGATGGTTGAAACTCAGCTGTGGACTACACTGTGGTGTTAAATGACAGGAAATAAATCATGCTCCATATCAGTAAATCTATATTACCAAACAAAAAAAAATTTTGATGCCTGCTGTGAAGAAAGAGGATGTTTAATTTACGGGGATGCTTAAGTGAATCAATTAATTGCAATCAAAACAGAATAAGAAGGAAGGAAGTGCAGTAGAATCCCTATCTTTCTTTCAAAGATATCACCAACGCAAGTTTAGCATATTTTAAAATAGAAGGATTCAAATAAATTATTGATTTACACAGAAGAATTAAAGGATATTCTGTTTTTCAGCTCTAAAGAGAGACCAGCTGTTGTTTGACTTTCATAAATGTGCTGTGGTTTTCAAAGAATCAGATGTCAACGATTTGTTGCCATGTATGTTACATTAGAAACTGAGTGGGATTTCAAGGGGCAGAGGAGTTTCTAGATCTAAACTGATCTTTGACTGAATGGGAAACAGTTAAAATTGATTCATGTTAGTCTAAAATAGTATTTTTTTTTCCCAGCAAGATTCCATCTGTAATGGTTAGACAAAAATACATATATTAAGAGATCAAATGCCTGAGTTCCTTTTTCCTCTAAATTTATGCTAATGACAGTGCAACCTGAACTGTAAATCATTACAGGCCATTTCTTCATTATTGCTTATCAAAATTAACATTCAGTGACCTGTAAATTATTCACTAATTCCTTCCCTTTCTCCTCATGAACAATTCCTTTTCACTTTTGTTCTTGCACATCTTGCACAGCGCAGAATGCCAGTGCTGGGCTGTGACTCTGGTGAAGCGATTCCTGGGGCTGCCCTCGGACTTACCTGCCTTGTCACATCTCATGAGAGTACACTGACACTTGCCCAGACCTACAGTCTGCAGGGTCCCAGCACCACTTTGTAAACAAACCTGCTCAAGACATGGAATAGGTGCTCCCGGTTCAGCATCATGCTTGTTTTGCAAATTTGTCTGTTGATAGAAGGTACAAAAGGGTTAATTAAAAGTGAATAGATTATATGGTGCCCCCAAAGTGAGGACATAAATAGAACAGGAAGTGGCCATCAGTATTCTGGCGTTGTCTCTGGAGCCATTCTTGGGCCAGGCACTAGATCATCCAAAGTGCTAGACTTTGAAAGAAAGGAGCAAGCAGCATTCAGAACATGCTTTAAAGAAAAACATTTTGTATTTTTTGTATTTCATCTCAAATACTACCTTCCATGTTGTCATTAAGCAAGAAGCTGTTCCTCATCTAAGTCTGATCATTCTCCTCCTGTTCCTCAAAGAAGTCGAGTTCATATTTATTTATCCTGTGCTGTTGTTTTGAGTTGTTCCTGAGGTTTTATTCTGGTGATTACAGCATGTTTGTTTGATTTGGCTGTACAATATTAAATATATCCCTCTTGAGGAACAATATGTTTTCTTGTTGGCAAAGATTTTTTTTTCCTTTTAGAATTCATCATTTTTGTGTAGTTAATGCTTATTAGCTGTAAAGTGCCAGGTTTGTTCAAGAAACTTAGAAAACCTTGGAACAGAATGGTTAGGGCATATAGGGATAACACAGAATAACTGCCTAGAAAGAAAGAAAAGTTTAAGTGTGATCAGAAATTAGTGTTAAGAACAGGTCTTTGAGCAATATTGTTAGAGTTCATTGTTCAAGGACGTTAGAGATCATCCAAGTTCAAAGTTAAACAAGAGGTTTGATATTGGAAATAAAACTGTGTGAAAGAGCGGGTTAAGGGGAAGGAGTTGCAAATCACCCTCGATATAGAGGATCGAGTCAGAAAAACACACAGATCACAGCCAATATTTATAACAACACCTTTAATTCCACAGGAGTGGAGGGTTGTACTGGGGTGCAGTAGCTCTTTGGTGTTCAGAAAGTTTTGGAGGGTCTTTTCTTTCACCAAGTGTATGTGTATATTTGCATACAGCAGTCACTGCCTTCTTGGCTGTAATCTGAATCGTACAACCAGTTGCTGATGCTAGTGTGTGCTGCTGGCCTTGTCCAGGTTTGGCTGGCTCTTGGTGCACTGAATTTATCAGTTCCTTGGGAAACTTTTCTCCAGAGTTGATCAGTTCTTGGGAAAATTTCACAGCCTACCATCTCAGCTTGTACTTTTCCTCTCTTCACGTTGCTGTCTACTGGTAACCATTTATCCATCCAAACCTGAATATAAAAGCTATATAAAACTCATTCACACATTTTCATGTGGAAGAAGCCTTTATGGTATGGCCTCATATAAGGTGCAATGCCTAATTATGGGCAAGAGGGAACAGTGAGTGTCACAAAGCATCCCAAGAACGTAGATACTGGACTTCGAGTCAATAGAAGGAGGCAGAGGAACATGGAGGTCAAAACACAGGGAAGCACAGAGCTGGGCAGGCAGCTGAGGGAGGTGAGAGCTTTCCACAAACTCATGGTCTTTTCAGTGATCTGAGGCAGTATTTATTCTGGAGCCAAGTATTCTTGCTGCAGGATGCCCCAGGAGGCACTTCCCTGCCTTGGAGTCAGCATTCTCCCCACCTTGTAAACCGCATGCATGCCTTGCTACTGGCAACCTACAGCTGAGAGACATCCAAAGCTTCCCCCAAGCCTCACTTTCCAGAATCACAGTGTTGCTGCTCTCCAGACCAGCTTTATTTTTCTGTTTGAATCTTGCATTAATTTAAAACCCACCAACAATCAAAATCAAACTCACCCTCCTCAAATGTGTGTGGGCGAGAAACAGAGGGGTGTGAAACGTATGGCGCAACTCCACAACCCCTTTTTCTCCTTGGGTTCATTTTTCCTGACACTACAGCATCACTTCCTGACCGTACTTGCAAATAAACAATTAGTGAAAGAACATGGCTGGACCACACATGTGTATTTTCCACTCTTGTGGAGCAAAGCTGTGTGTCGGCTGGTGGTTATTTGTTTTCACAAGAGGCAGTTGGGTTTGTTGTCGTGTCTTTAGGGCACCATCTCTCGAGGTGCTGAACCTTCTCAGTTTGCAGGGGCTGCGGGAAGAATTGAGGGTGGGAACCAGCTGTGCCCCACAGGTCTCGGGCCTCACTTGGCTTTATTACTTCTAAAAGTTTTCCAGTGTTGATATTTACTGCGTGATCTTGAGGAGTCAATAGAAAAGGACAGCAGGGGGTCTACCCGAGGGAAGGAACACTTTCCTTAACCAAACCATGTGATGTTCCTTTAAAATTGGAGTTGGAGTTGCTAAACCATCAGTTAGAAGTGTGGCATTTATATACAGAGAAGAAAGTTCACAGAGAACTTCACAGAGAAACTTCAGCTTTCTGGCTTGCTTCGGATAATGCAGTGAGAGCTGATTTTCGTATGAATTTAACTGATTCTCCTTAGAAAGGTAAAGGGCCACATTCCCTACCTGTTGCTACATATAAAATGGGAAAAGTGGCATTCAGCTGGCTGGTCTTTGCCTTCGCAGCTGGGCACCGCGTGTCACTGAGGATCCTCCACTCTGCAGGCTGCCTGTGAAGGCTGGAAGCACCCAGTGTCTGCTCCCCCATTCCTCCCCAGCAGCAGACCCAGCCAGGGGTCACCTTTCCCCAGCTTTTTACTGGATGAAACAGTGCTGACTGCAGGGTACAGGTTAGGGGCTGAGGGCTCTGGTTCATGAATCACATGCATCTCCCCCTCCCTCTGCGACTGAAATATAACAGAGGTGTGAACGAGGCCTTCAGGGGTTGTTTCTGCAGGTTGTCTTTTGAAATCTCTGAGGTTTCATCTTCTTTCAGAGGTCCTGGTCTCAGTGCTGCATGCAGTTATTTAGCAGAAACTTTCTTCCAACCCTGAAGTTGTGCTGTCCCCCCACCAGCGACTGAACCTTTGCCTTCTGGAAACCTCTGCCCTTAAAGCTTTCTAGGAGAGAAGTTTGAGCACCGAGAAAGGACTTTGAAAATCAACCCTTTCTCCAGCTCTTTGAGTTGCTCCTTTATGACCCTCTTACTGCGTGATGCCTCTGTGTTATTTATGAGGACTTGCTGCTCATTGCCACGAAAAAAGATAACATTGTTGAGGCTGAAAGGCAATTAGCTATGTGGTACGCAAAGAGGGAGGAAGGGGTGGATGAGAGCTGTTGCACCCAGTTAGGCAGCTGCTAGGGTCAGAGGTGCAATGCAGAAAAGAGAAGTCGTTTTAAAAAAATGGAAAGAAAACAGGATGAAATGCAAGCCAGTTTTGTTTCACCGGGCCAAGGAAACTACCTCACTGTGGACCAGGTGAATATCTGGCTCTGAGCATCTCATAGCTCCACGCCACATCCAGCCCTTCAGGAATCCTTTGGCAGCTTGGGGTTTTGTTTCGGTAGTAGCAGGATTTGCCTCGAACAGAACACTTTCCCTTTTGGGGGGGGATAAATAAATAAAAATAGTTCAGTAAGAGCTGGGCTAAAGCGGATGTCTTCTAAACAAATATACAACTTATTTTCCATCTGCTGGTTCCCAGTCCTTGTTTGCTGTGAGAGAGAAGGAGCAGCAATGCTGTGTTTCTGGAGAAGCAGGATGTGCCTCCCAGGGTGCCGACCTGAAAGGTGGCCACTTGCATCCATGGACCTGGCATTTTTGTTGATAGGAGTAATACAGTAACAGCTAAAATTGATGCTAATGAATGAGGGCTTTCCTTCGCATTTCTTAATGTTATATCTGTTAAATTCCCAAAATAATTCTATTGAGCATCCCATCCCTATGTAAAGACTAAGGCTAAGTGACTTAATAGGATAAGTGCTTTAAAAAGCAGATCTGTAATATTTTAGTTGTCTTCTTTCATTTCAGTAACAAGCATAAGGGAAGCTAATGTCCCAGCATACAGGGATTTGCAGTCACCATTAATGGAGATAATTCCCCTCATGGGAAACAATATAAAATACCATTGCAAAAGCTAGAACACTTTTCTAGTTTTTCCTTTCAATCACAACAGATTGGGTACCTTTTGCTAAATTTCTTTGTGCTTTAGAGGAGAAAATAAATCTAGCAAAGAGAAGTGCTTTTAAATGCTTAAGATAAACTCTTGATGGGGGACAATAAAGGAGCGATCCTAAGTGTCCCAAGGCAGCATCTATATGACTGAGGAAAATGAAATAAAATCATGGCATCTATTAGCAGTTTAGTAAGTATTAAATGAGTCCTGAGCGATGGCAGAATTAGGGAGAGTTTTTACCTTTTTCACATTGTCATCACTAACAGTAGTGGTCTCAATTGCTTTTCATTCTATTGTGATGGTAAATCCTGATGTAACAAACATGCAGACAAGCTGCAAAAGAGAAATGGACTTCAGTTGAATGTCATGTTTATCTTATAGTCTGTATTCATAGATCTCAAAAGTCTAGTGGAAAGCGGTCGGAGTCATTTCATGGCTGAGAAAACCAGGCCACAGAGCGGTGATATGATTTGCCAGAGCTCACACCACTGCCCCAGCATAAAGAGAAGTTCTTTTTCAGTCCTACTTTGTACCAAATCCAGTGGGCACCCTTTCTTACGGGAGGTCAATGGACAGTACCTGTTCAGAGATTTTCCTGACATCTTTATGATGGCACAATTCAAAATGTCAATTGTGTGCGTCTTGTCTTCCCCACCTCCAGTTTGGTCTGAATTAGTGAGCCAAATTTATTTGTTTTCATTGTTCGGACTCCAGTTAGGCCAAATCTTCACAGACAGGGTTTGCATTTCTGTTTGGAGAGAGAATTTGGCCCATTTCAGGAAAGATTAGATAGCCACCCCATTTGGAAACAAATTACCTGCTCAAGGAACGTTAGCCTCAATGTATTTAGGATCCATTAAAAGCTAAAAGCGAGCCACAAAATTATTTCTAGATCCAAATGCTTGTTTTCTCAAGATCATAATAATTCCAGGCAGGAATTTTAACTCGGCAATTTTGTTAAGCATCTTATTTTAGTGGCAAACAAGATTAATTTAATTTAAAGCCCAAATTTATTAAGGAGTGATTCAGCTTTCTGTAACTGGGCCTGAGCAGCTATGGAAGAAACCAGCAGCAAAGTTAACAAGCCAGGAGAAGAGAGTGTTCCTACTGAATCTTGAGCAACTGATGGAAGGCTTGGCATCCCATGCCAGCGACACAACATGCAATCCATACAGCAAAAAAAAATAATAGATTTTCTACTTTGCTTTGTTGGAGGAAGGGCAATGAACAGCGAATCAGACCGTGTTTAATGTAGTCAATGACAGTCAATGAACTGTGAGAGGGTTTTTTTTAAATCCATGTTGAAGTTTTTCATCAAGATAGAATTTCATACAAAATTTCTTGCTTTACTGCTTGAGGTAGAGCTGAAGTCATGTTCTTGTCTGCATTTATCTGTGTGAAGAGCAAATAATTTAGGTTTGTAGAGGCTGCAGGCCACCATCGCTCCACCACAGGGGCTCAGAGAGAATCACTTGCCATGTCCTACTTTATTTCCCAGGTACTTTATGTTCTTAAGAAAGCACTGGGCAAGGCTTGGTTTGACTCTTTGTAGATTTAACCAGAAGTCTGTAAGTGTAGGAAGAACCTTGTTTTGTTTCTGGAAGCATTTTTGTGTTGGAAAAAAAAGCCAACCCTCTCCAGGGCTGAATGCCAGGTTGAAATGTGCTGTAAGAATGAGAACACACAAAGGAAGGAGAAGCCTTTAGAAAGCCGATTTAATGTTATTTCTTCTTTCTTTTCAAAATGCGGAAGCAGCTTGCAGTGTTCAGAAGCGCTTAGAGTGTGTTTTTCATGTCTTTAAAATATACAGCAGTGGAGATTAATACATTCATTGGTTTGTTTTTTAATGAAGTGAATCTTGGAACTGGATTTGAACATTTGCTGTAAATTCTTCTATTTAAATGCTTTCTTATTTATGGCGCCATGCTTGGAATGTTATACAGAGCATTATCTGACTATTAACTCTTACAACAAGATGGATTTTAGGATTAAATAAATTGTGTGCATTCTTTTTAAATTGCTGGAGCCAAAAGGGTTAGGAGTGTTAGATTATCCAGCTGCAGCCGTTCCCCTGCATAGCCCAGTGGCACGTTACAGGGGCAGAGGTGGCTGAGCAGGAGGGAAGAAGGTGCTGGAAGCGGCAATTGAATGTGGAGCTTGAATTGCACGTCCTCTACTCACCACATAGGGTAGGTGGCCTAACTGTTTCACAAGCAGCTGTCAGAGAGAGGGAATGGTAGCCTTGATTCAGAACAATAAATATGTGTCTAAATATGTGCTCAGTTCTGGGCATATATTTATTGTCATTTGAAGTCAGTGATTTGAACCTTACGTGCTTTGTTTGCTAAGTTGTGGTAGGTGTGACGTTGCTTTTTGCATTGCCAGGTTAGAGCCAGCATTATGAGCTGGTGTCACAGGCTAATGCGAGTGATTATTCCAGGAGCTGTTGGAGGGGCGGTATGTGTGACTAGTCACAGTTATCTTTCTGGTTTAGAGAAATAGATATCTTCTCTTTTCATCAATTGCAATATAGCAAATACAGAACTCGGTCATGTAAAAGTCCACATATGAGCTGTCTTGAATTCAGCTGCCCATCACACCTGTGTGTTCCCACCTCCACTTTTGAAAACCAGTTACGAGTCCAGACCAAACACTGTCGCTTTTAAGTGTGTGGGGACTGATTTTAGTGGGACCTGAATTTGTCTCCTCTCTCAAGCAGGTTATTGCTTTGAGCTTTTATGCTTGAAACTGGAGAGTTTTATGAAC
>KZ505837.1:439930-454839 GCA_002844005.1 Limosa lapponica baueri
TATTCAGCCAAGGAAGTGTCCTGTTGGCTATTCAGGTTAAGTAGGTACAATTAATATAATGTTAATATTGTACAAACACGTGTATGGAGGATAGGCTGTGGATGTTAAGAGTAATAGTAAGTGGAGTTTAAGAAAAGGTTAAAAGGTTAATAATTTATTTCTTTGTTCTAAGGTTCCTCAATATGCACTTTGGGAGACTTATCTCAAAGTGAATCGAGGTTTTGTATGGGAATTGCTTGGTTTCATTACAAGTGCTGATCAGCACTGAGGGCTGGTTATCAACCTGTTAGTTACCGCTGCTGGTATTCACCATCTTCCTTTGTCCTCCCCCAGACCCTCATTTTGTCATCTGTCCTCCATCTCTACAGCCCCAGTTCCCCAGTTCTGCCACAGCCTGGTGGTTTTTCCATGCCTCCACTCAATGCATGGGCCCTGGTTGTCTCTCTCATCTGCAGCAAGGATGCCACGAAATCCCTTGCTATTCCCGATGAAACAAAGCAAGTGAAATCCACTGTCAAACTGTATGGATTCACTGTCTTTCTGCAACAGGATTTCATACACAGTTTCTTTATCTCCCAGTTACTAGCAAAACCCAAATGTACTTCCACTGAGCACATGTCTTTATATCTGCCAATTAAGGATAAGATAGAGATTTAGCCTAGGATTTTCAAAAGAAACCCAAAGGAAGTGAATGTTCAATTCATACTGAACTTCACTGACTTTAGGCTCTATCCCTCCTCTGTACCTCTGAAATCCCCAGCAGTAGCTCTCTAATTGAGCTGTCCTGAACACGTCCTCCACACGGCTTTAGAGACTCTGAATATGGTAATGTCAAACTTTAAGTGTACTTGGAGCACATGCTGAAAATCTCACACTCAGCTACCAAAATCTTTTGCTTCTCCTGCACACTGTTGCATTCCACGTTCTCAAATACCCTGAGGATGTTTTAAACTTAGTTCGTATCACCTTCCTCTGCATATGTTGTGTGTAAAAGAGAAATGTGGTTTTGGGGAGCAAAAGGCATGTGCAGAAGTGGTGTGGGTAAACATAGACATCTATCTCTGAAAACTGAGGCCTCTGTATTGATCGAACTGAGTCCAGCAAGAACAGAAATGAACTTATTCTTCCAGGAACCATTTGCATGTAACAGTGATTGCACAGGGGACAGTATTTTATCTGAAGTGTCTTCAGTGAAAGAAATGAAGCAGGAGCTGGGAATGTGCTTATCAATAGACCTTATTATTAAGCTCATCCTTTGATAGATGAACATAGCAAGTTCTTTCAGGCTCCCCTCAATCTTCTACTTGTTTGTGCTGGATTTCATTGATCCATATTTAGTCCTCCCTGATAATGTGACACGGCAGCAAATGTAAACGGCCAAGTCAATGAGCATTTCCTTTCAGTTGAAACAAAGCAAGTCAGATTGACTATCAAACTCTTTGGATTTATATTCTTGTTTGAAGTAGAATTTATTACCTTGTTAGAAGCTAAAACAAAGCACAATAAAAAGTGTGCAACCATTTTTTGTTATTGTAGTTAAAGGAGAACAATTTTATGGGAGGAGTGTCCTCTGGGCATGCTCCAGTCAACTCTATCAGGCCAAGAATGATAAAATTCAAAACCTGCAGCTGGTGGTTCCTTTGGGAATCACATTACAGTAGTACCAGCGACAGTCTTCCATTTCAAAAAGGGAAGCATACGGCTGCAGCCAAAGGCCTTTCAGCACTATTTTAGGTAAGCTGATCTGCATAAAGGCCATTGTAATCTCTTGTGCTGCTCAGGTTTTAAGCAATACTTTCGTTTCATAATGCCGTTTCTGTGTCCACTGAAAACATCTGCTTAGACGTGCCAGGCTCGATCATGCACCCTGTTACATCCCTTGGCAAATGAGGTCACTTCAAGTAAATAGCAGTATTATGGAGAGGAGAATGAAAGCCCCAGGATTTAACTGTTAGGACTCGAGCTGCAGCCCATTGTCATGGCTGAAAATGATGCAGCAGTGCTGAAAAGGCTCAGTGGCTGCAGCGGATGAGGGCAAGCAATAGGGAGGACTCAAACACAAGTAATCATGTCCCTCAAGATCCTTTTTCCACAGTGCCAAACACTGACCAAGGGCATGGGCATGCAATCCTTGTGCAAACTCTCCCGCTTCACATGGAGCTCATCCATGCAGCCTATTTGTGGCAGCAGTAGTGTATTTTCACATGGTGATTACTTCACGTAGTGGACCACTAAGCTGGAGCATATCATTAAGATGAGACTTTAATGTATAACAGCAAGCAAACTACAGGCATTAGAAAAAACAGCTCAGGAGGGAGTGAGAAGAGGCTGTGGGATTGCCTGGCTGCCTCCAACCGCTATCAGACGAACTGCAACCACCTCACCCAAACAAGGACCAGAGCTTGTATTGCAGCCTCAGTCTCCTAAAGTGTGATTAAAATTTACCGTAAGGATTATTGCTCTCAGCTGATGAGAATTCCTGGGCTGTACTGGGTGCGGTAGAAGTAGGCACTAGACAGCCAGGCTATGCTGAGCCCAGCCATGTGCCCAATATGGTGCTGGTATCAGTAACATGCCCTGATTTTTCTAGTATGTAATAAATCCCTATGAAAATCCCCACTCTGCGGTGGTGCCCAGTGACAGGACAAGAGGAAGTGGGCATGAACTTGAACATAAGGAGTTCCATCTAAACATGAGGAGGAACTTCTTCACTTTGAGGGTGGAGAACACTGGAACAGGCTTCCCAGAGAGGTGGTGGCGTCTTCGTCTCTGGAGACATTCAAAACCTGCCTGCACATGTTCCTGTGCAACCTGCTCTAGGTGGACCTGCTTTGGCAGGGGGGTTGGACTACATGATCTCCAGAGGTCCCTTCCAACCCCATATCATTCTGTGTGATTCTGTGGCACCTGCAAGGTGAGAAGAGGCAGGAAAGCATGCCAGCTGGGACCAGGTCTTCATTCAGCAGCTTGGAGATGAACACTACTCACTGTCATCATTCCTCCCAATGCATTTTCCGTCATCTCAAATCTGCATTTCCCTTTATCTTCTATTAGACCAACCTACTACCGAAAATCATTAAAAGCAACTTACCCAAATCTACCTTTGAGTTAATTTTGGGCCTGAGGCCCTGATTTATAGTAACAGGACCGAGGGACCAACAATAAAAAAGAAAAATAGTAGCTATTAAATCAGTAAAAAGGAAATGACTTGGAAAAGGAGAGGGTTGCCAAGCTAGCCTCTCCAGCAGTGGCAGAGGGGAGTCAGACTTACAGGACCATACGGCTTAGACACAGTTTGAATAATCTCCTCCAATTAAAAATAAAGCCAGTTTTATATGAAACATCTGTTCTGTGAATTCAACAATTTGGGCAAAAAAAATTCATCAGGGGATACTTTAAGTCCTTCATCATGTTTTGGTTTCTCTCTTCAGATCCTTACCAATTTTGAGAACCTCATATCTCTGAAGGAGGAGTGTTGTGGTTTCCTTTGATGGTACCAAGCATCAGTGCAGGCTGTTGCATTTCTGCATGCTGAGCATCCGTGCTGCCTTCAGCCAGCCAGCCTTCATTGCAAAGGTGGCTGTGTTTTAGGAGAACCCAGGGCAGCTGTCTGCTGCATACCTGTCTGAAATAACTAGATTATAAAGGAAATACAATCTGGGGATATGTGTATTGAGCAAATTTCATCCAGTGCACAAGCTGAGATTTGCTTTGTTCTAAAGCATCCCTAGGATGACCTTATTGTGCTTTTCCTATGAATATCATTTGCTTCCTTCTCAAGAGGACATCAGTTTGAGGTCTCTCCTCAGGTTGTTGTGAGCCATTGTTCCTAGTTCTCCAGGTTTTTTATTTTTATTTCAGCATAATTTAAAAGCAGAGGTGACTAATCAGGGTACCTGTAGGTCCTAATAATTCCTTGATATTGACATCAGGGAAGCTGTAGGATGTCTGCTGACAAGCAAATAGTGGGTGTCCTACTCAGCTGGGAACACTGTCTGAGTGGGAACAGAGCTGCTGGGACATTATTTGATTCCTCCCTTCTCAAAACTCTGGCCGGGGCAGAAAACTCCGGTTAGATAAAGACAGATGTGCAGGGTGCCTACCCTTTGCCCTTGCAAAGTGTGCTTGTCCTTTGTCTTCCTAAAACTTCTGTTGGACTTGAATTCTCCTTCTCCAATAGTACCAGGTATGTGATGCAGACAACTGGGTTTCTATTTTAAACTCATCAGCTGTGTAGACTTTTTACTGTGCATACTTTGCCTGTGCTGTTTGTACCTGGGGATGTTTCACAAAGTTCATGGCCAGAATACGTGATCGGATTTTGTGTTCTTGCTAGCAGCGTCTTGGGAATTGATGTCTGATGAATCATGTGTTGACTGAAACCCTTGACCTCCCAGGTCAAGAATGTCTGCTTTACTCAGACTGTGCTGGACATACAAAAGAAAGCAACTAGTCAGTGCTCCCTGATTTCAGTTTATCCTTGTGCTTTTATTAACCTTGGGTGAGTTTAAAACATGATGTGGCTGTGAAATATGGCAGGTGGGGGATTACCTTGGAGGATTTCAGCCACCTGCCTTTCTCACCTTCTGCAGCACTGGTATCAAAGGGGTTTGGAGCCAGTTTTGCTGGCTCTGTGTCACCGAGGAAACACAGATTATATCTGCTCCATTTTGTGCTTCTCCAGGGAAGAAAAAGGAATGGAATTTGGGTACCAGCTCTCTGAGCCAAATGCCATGAGAAAACCTTTGATCTTATAGGATCAAACACAGACTGATGCTCTGGTTCAATTTGTTGGGTGAAACAAAGTGAGTCTGGTCATCTTTATCTTCAAAAGCATTTTTTATAGTTGGATGTGCTGTTTAATTTGGGTCAACTTTAGACTTACTTTCTGGAAAAAAAGGCTCCAGAAACAATTCAGACAGTTCCTTTCAAGCTGTTCTGCAGATGTCAGCATATGCTGGAGTCCAAAATCCAGCACAATCGGGATATGGTCGTCTAGTAGGGACTCCAGCAAGAGATACTGGATGGGAAAGATATGTGCTATTTGAGTCCATAACACCAGATTTCCTTTCTGTTAGCATATTTATATGTCCCACATGCTATCTCTGTCTCTTCTTCCCGCTGTGGAATAACTTACTGTATCTTGATTTATAGAATGCTGCACATCCATATGCCTCTGTTGTTATCTCCTCTCTGAGAAGCAAAGCTGGTACATTTGGGCTACAGGGCTGTCACCACGATCCCAGCCATGTGTTTAACTAGTTGCTTAAATATAAAGAGACCTCCTGGTGAAGCTCAGGCAGTGGTCCTCTTTGTTTGGACAGACAAAACAGAATGGCTGGGAAGCACAAACTCCATCTTAATAGAAAATGGGTAGAGAAAATCTTGGGCCTGAGGACCAAGATTCTGATTCTGAACTCTATCTGGAGTAGTTCTGCTGACCGTAATAGGATTTATCTCTGGTTCAGCGCATAGCTCCTGAAATACAGCCTATCCCCACAGAAACACCTCTGTACCGATGCAACGAAGCATTCACCAAAATTGCCAGAGCTCTCAGCCTCCTTTGGAGCTGTAGAGGCTTTAGAGGGAGGAACGTGGGTGACTCAGTGTTCGCACTCCAAAGAGAGCCTGTTACAAAGTAAGAAAGCTAAAGCAATTCTCTAGTACTGAAATTCCTCAAAGGCTCCTTCTGAATTCGATCTCTCTCTAACCTCCCAATAAAAAGAAAATGTCTACAAAATTACAGAAATTTTCACAAGGAACTCCACAGGGGGATAAGGTTTCTTGTGCCTGTCCCCCAGCTAGAGTAACAGCTCTTGGATCTGTTTCAGTGCAGACAGAATCAATGTCTAAGTAGTCTTATTCACTTTTTTTAATCTCTTGATAAGAATGCAAATGCCATTCTTGTTCCCTCTGCCTCTCTCACCCTCTTGAAATAGGCTGTTTATGGTGACTAAATGCTTCTATCCAAAACTGGCTTTCGTCCAAAACCAGATGGGCAGAAAGCCTAAGAGCAACAGAAAACTAATAATTTATATGAGGACACAGTGCCGAACCACACAGAATGCTTTGTTTAAACTAGCAGAGCTCTGCATCCTATTGAATATATGTTAATAACCAGCTAGTGTGGATTTCTACAACAATGTTGGCATATTTCAAAATACTTACATACACTGAGCAGCTCTTCTGACCCTGATAGATTCAATCTCCGTTGCTGATTCTTTGACAGAAAATCAGATGTTGGCTTGAGATTTGTACTGCAGAGTAAACAACTTCTTACCTACCTGAAGTATACTGGATTTTACCTACATCTGCAGATGCTGTGCAGTGAATATGATTTTATGACTGAAAAATATACTGAAGGAGAAATTGTAACATTTTAGGAACAGAAAGAGGAAAAGGAGATAAATATGAACAAATGATACAGCAATTTTAATAATAGAGTACACTGGATAATTTAGCATAGTGGGTTGGGCCGGGCATGGTTCTTTACGTTATAGTCTATTTTTAAATAGCTTGATATTGCATGAGAGGATGCTTGTGTGTTATGTACTGACAGAGCATCTTGGGCAGTCACGAGCCCTTAGGCCAGACATATGACAGTCTATAGGCTTTGGCAAACGTATGGTAGCTTGAGCTTACTGGGTTTTCAGGCAGCGTGATACTCAAAAGGAGTTGATGCAGAAGTAAGAGATAAATATAATGCACTGACATTTATTCTTCTGTTCTCTGTTACTACTCAGTTGTGAGAAGGGTCTGACCAAACTATAGGCATATTTGGAAGTGGGGAACCCCAGAATAACTGATCCGTGTACTTCACTTGGCCGTGAGTGGCGATGACTGGCAGTGAGAAAGCCTGAGCTGTAGTCATTCCTCAGCTCCCAGCCCAGGGATTCAAATACAGCACTGAGCCAAAGGAACCACTCAAGTACATGCAGAGTCTGCCCCAGGGCTGCCTCGGGGGAGACAACAGGATCAAAACCCTGGCTGTGGTTCAGCTCACAAGGTCCCTCACAAGCGTCAAATGTAGTTCCCTGACAGAGCAAGTTGCCAGGTTGTCTCTGTTACATGCTCTCACATTTCACACACCACAATGTGGTTCACGAGCCTCTAATAAACTTAAGACCTCAATTACAAAAGGACTAAAACCTTAATTATGGCACTGTGCCACAGGAGGGAAGATCAAGCACACCAATATTTTGCACCCTTGTAGACAGTTGAAATGCTGCTACATTTGCTGGGGCAGCTGGTATTTATTCACTTACACTGATACAACCATCACAGTATCACTATTACCAGTTTTCTGTCTTTCGGAACTTGGTTTCGTCTTTTAGAACCAGCGTGAGATCCATTGTGATCTGCAGGATAAACCATTCACTTACCTATTTAAGAAATGCCTGAGGGATCCTTCTCCAGACACCAATCTCCCAAATCCCTGCTCACCCTGTTAGAGTTACTCATTCCCACTTTTCCTTCTACTGGAGTGGTTTTAGTACTAGTTAAGATTTATTTTAGAGAGAAGGAAGGACAGCTTGTGACCTGATAGATCTTTCCCATCTGCAGTATAATGATAAATATGCCTCTGGTGTTCAGCCTTCCTTCCTCTGGCTGCTGCTTTGTGGCTGGAAACTAAACAGATGCAGCAGTGGCCATGCACACACACTGTGATTCAGGAGAGACCATCTCACGGTAATCCTGCACTGACCAGTACCTGCTGGTCCCTGGAGCCGAGCTGGCTCCTGCCCTTGGAGCAGCCTTGATGATCCTGCAGCAGAATGTGTCCATGCCTGGAAGCATTTTGGTGGCTTGCACTTCACCTTCTTGTAGCCAACAGCCATTCAGCTGGGTGTTCCCAAAAGCAAAAAGGCTCATGTAAATCATGACAAAACTCATTCACCAGTGTCAGTGTCTGACATAAACTGCTTGCATCGATGCTCAGAGGTCGGTGAGCAATGTCCTGTGGTAGAGGGGGGAGTTTTTGATTGCTGTGTGGCTGGGTCCCTGCCTGCAGCGGTGACACGGGGCAAGGCTCTATTCTAGCTCAGGTTTGATCTGTTTTAGAACATCGTGATGACAGCATTTACATACTGAATGCACAATGATGCTTTCTAGCCCAGGCACAAGTGACTGCAGAGGATGGGAGATGGTTTGCTGGTGGCAGGCAGTGTGGAGACAGGCTGGGGCTCCTGCTGGCTGCTTTCAGGACATACTGCACGTTTGCTGTGGACTGCTCGGGGCCCTCTTGCTTCCTCATTGCATTTTGCTACTTGCTTCTGCCATTTCTTTTTCTTCCTGATCTTTAAGGCTACTGCTTTCTGTGTAACTCATTAGGTTTCCATGTATCAGATCTTTCAGTTATGCCTTGTGCTCTGCAAAGACATGTTGCATTGTTATTTTTATTTTAATGTCTCTCACTGATCTTGTTGTACCGTACACAGATTAGACTGCTGTCTGGGTTCCAAAATATATTCAGTCAGTGGCTTTAATGGTGGTTTTTATCACAGGAATAATAAAAGTGAACATTACATGTTAAAATATGAAGCCATTTACCTGTGAAGTTCAACCTTAAGGGTAGTCTCTATTTTCTTTCTCTTTCCAAAGCAAATGCAGTACATGTGAGAAACCAGCAGCCCATCCGTATTCCAATTTGTGTGCTCCGAGGTAGAGAGAAGCATGATGTACTTCTCTGAGATTGGAAAATTACTCTCTAAAAACAAATTAAGTAACTAATAGCTTGAGGGATCACTTCATAGGTGAAAGGATTTCTGTCATTGGGAATCAGATGTATTTGCATTATTCCTCAGTGGCATACAATTTGTATATGGATTTGTATACTATAAGCTTTCTAAAGATACTACTTTGCTGTGGGTTAATTTGGTGAGTAAATGTTCTTTGTGGTGTGCTGGTATTTAAGACACAGAACAGGCATGGTAAGCACCTGGAAGTCCTTAGCAAAAGGAAGGAGCTCCTTTTCTATTCTTTGCCACCAGCACCTAAAAATGATGTGAGTCCCTACCCTGAAATGTATTATTTTAGCGCTGGCTCCAGCTGGTGACTTGGAGCATGGGGAAGCCCTGGTCCATGTTTCCATCCAGAGGATGTGGGAGGTGCAGGTGATGAAAATTCATAGTTTCCAGGGAGCCGAGGGAGGTTCCTCCCTCACACATGAAAGGTAGGCTTCTAAAGCCAGGGGGGTGAATATCTGCCCTGCTGAGGAAGAGCTTGATCACACCAGGTGCCGAGCAGCTCCTAGAGGGGATGATTACTTCCAGTTCTCGTTATATTAAATTGCTAATTTTAATGAATCAGAGAAAACAGAAGCTTGGAGCTGGGTGGTACCTGAGGGTCATGGAGCACACCTGCCTCCCATGGGATAATGTTTACAGGTGTTGCCCTAATTGAAGCATCTGTTTGTATCACGGATATTTAGTTATTTGAGGAGGGATTGACAAAGGCCTGCGATAAACTGATTTTAGGTTAGCTGCCCCTCAGCTCACAGTGCAGAGGGCAGCATAACAGGCATGGAGCAGGGACCTGCTTAGGGTAGCACCTCCCAGGCTGATGCTCCCTGGGAAGTGCCTTGTTAGTCGCAAACTTTCCCAAGTTCTTTCTTCACCAGGCCTTTTTCCCTGGAATATTTCAGGGCTGTTTCACCTTTCCTGCTTAAACAATAAAAATGATTTAGTTTCCAAAAATCAACCTGAACCACCTGAAGACTTTTTTTTTTAATATTCTGGAACATCCCCTGTCCATATCACTGGAAACAGTGGGTCTTCGGATCCTGTCTGGACCGGTTCCTTCGTGCCCAGACACCACACATCATACGTAGATAAGCACTTTGAAGACAAGTGAGAGTTAATTCTTTATAGCAAATTAGCTTGCTGTGTGACGGCAAACACGGACACCTAGTGGTACGCGAGTGCAGGGCATGTAGATGCTTTAAATTCGTCTCTGGCAGAGAAGTAGGTACAGCAGAGTGTTTGTTCACATGGTTTGCCCTAAAAGAAAGAGAGTTTTGATTATTTTCAGAGAAAGTATCATAGATAGAATAATGTGGGGGAAAGAACATTTACTTGCCAAGGAGGAGGGAAAGAATTAGGGGAAATTGGTAAGATTTGTCAGTGCATTTAGCAAGGAGTAATCAAGTTTCTTTCTTGTGTCTTAAATATCTCATACCACACCAGATCAGACACCATATTGGACTAGAAAGATTTTCTGCTCCTGAATTAGTCCGTAGCAAAGAAACCTCAACAAATAGCGTAGCAATATCATTCTTGCCATACCTGTGGATGTTTGTACTCCAGTTATGGGGAGATTGTGTCAGCGTGATGAATGGTGGGTTTGCTGGTAAACTGCATAGCCAGGTGCTAAACTGATCTCTTGTGCGCTTTCATCAACCACTGAGCTCTTTCTGCCAGGATTAATGCAAGCACTCTGTCTGAATGGCCTCAAACAGCTGCCGTGGTTTGTTGTGTGTGTTTTTCCTATTTATTTACAAATAATCTTTCAGAGAAATATTTCCTTCTTCTTCCCCAAATCTAGCATTTCGTCTACGGCAGAGACACAGGACAGGTGAGAACCAGTCCTTGTCCACTGACCCCTTTCTGTAATTGTAAATATCACCTCTGTGAATGGGATTTCTTTCGCATCTGCATTGTGAGACACACAAACCACTATGCCACAGAGTGGGGAGACAGTGTTCCCATGGGATTGTGCATTCAGGGCTGGTTGGACTAAGATAAGGGGTTTTGAGATTGTACCAGCTGAAGAGTGAAGTCTGTAGAGATGAGTGAGCTCTCCTCAAGGGTTCCCTCATTCCAGCTGATAAGCAGATCCCAGTTCTCTCAGAGATACTCAGCATCTTACAAGATTTTTCCCAATTCAGTTGGATTTAGAAGTTCTTTTTTTATAATATGCTTGGGTTTAGCTTCATATCCTAAGAAATAGGGAGGTTTATAGTATTACACTGTTCTGAATCAGCTTGTTTGCTATTCCCATCTTAATAACTTTTGAATCAGTGGACTAACTAATTTCTATCAAATTTGACACTAGAATAAGGACCTTAAAGATTCCTGTGTGCTTCAGGGAAGCAGCCAGCATGCAGAGGAGAAACTCCCAAAAGAGGGCCCCTAATGACAGGCAGACAGCAAGAAATCCACATTGCAAAGGAGCATTAAGAAAGATTGCTCACACCAGAAAAACTTAAGATTTTTGCTCACGCCTTTTTAGACACCAAGTATCAACCTCTGAGATCCAAATCTATAAAAAAACAAGCGTCACGAGCTCTGCTGCATGTGCAATCACTTCTTCTATTTCGTTCTGGTGTATATGCAAGCACTTATATATCCAGTCTCTGGTTATATGGAGCCTATGGTTGAACAGAGACCGGTATTGTTCATTGAGAGCCTCAGGGTGTGAGGGTGAAGGAAAGCAGCAGGTTACCAGCGCTCAGTACGGAAGTAAGACGATAGATACATTTATTCTTAGATACAAATCCTGGAAGTCAGCATATAATCAGTCACTCTACGTTTATATATTTACACCTCTGTTTTCCATCAGAGAGCATGGGAGGAGCTTTTCGGATCTGCCTGGTCAGGATTCCCTAGTCTCCCAAGAGGTCCCTCGAGCAAGTTTGGGAAGATGAGGGGATGGTTCTTGACTTGCAAAAAAATTGTAACTGTTTCCTCACGGCACTGGTGGCATGTGGGAATGTGTCTAGCTCATGCTGTAGAGGGGTGAGCTGGAATTTGTCCTGCCTTGAGGGCACAGTGCCAAGGCAGCCTGGACTATTGCCAGTCTAGAAAGTCACCCCAGAAACTCAAGCAAGAAAAAAAGCAAGGTTTCTCATGGATATCGACAGCTAAAAAATTGACAGCTAGAAAATTCCCCCACCCCACCCCACCAGCATTCAAAAGGTTACTGGGTGGGTAGCTTTGACTTCTCACTTCAGCCCAGCAGAATCAATAAGAAATAAAAGAAACCAGGGCCACAACATGTTGAACTTTGACAAAAGAAATTATTAACTTGGCTTCTAAGGAATACAAATCCTGTCTTTGCCAGTGTAAATATGATGCAAAGATGATTGCCTTCATCCTGCCCTAACTTCTAAGCCTGTTCTTTTTTCTTTTTTTTTCTGGTGAACCTGGGCAGTTGTCTGGAGGGTGTGAACTAACTGTGGTGCTCCAGGACTTCACAGCAGGCCACAGCAGCGAGCTGAGCATTCAGGTGGGGCAGACGGTGGAGCTGCTGGAGAGGCCGAGTGAGAGGCCGGGCTGGTGTTTGGTCCGGACGACAGAGCGGAGCCCACCTCAGGAGGGTCTGGTCCCCAGCAGCGCTCTCTGCATTTCCCATTCCCGCAGCAGTGTGGAGATGGATTGCTTCTTCCCTTCAGGAAAAGGTAGGCAACAGTCCGGCAGGTTAACAGCTGTTTCGGATTTCCCCTTTTGTATCATGTAAGTGCGAAGCTGCTTGGGCTGCTCTTGCAGTCAGTGTGGGTAAAAGGCTGTTTAGTCGTTAGTGAGTTTTGTTACCAGATCTCTGTGAATCGGCACAGCGCTAGCCCTACTCCATTTCCATGAATCAATGTTTGTACTTGTACGTCTTTTGCTGTGTGGCAGTCATTATTGTCTCACGATTCTGGGTAAAAATAAGACACAAAAAAGGGACTAGTTTTAGTGCCTAAAAGCCTAGAGGGAGGGAAAGTCTTGTTGTATATGCACCCAGGATGCCCCAAATTGTGGATATGTTATTTATGAGTGCCACAGTGCACGCTAGTGCATGGTCTTTTAGTATATCCCTGCTGCCTGTCTATTATTGCAAACAAGCCACCAGTGAGTACTGGTATTCTCTCATTGACTCGTCAACTGGAGACATTGTGTGTAATGGCACTGTGCACTGGGGAAAGAATCCTTTACAATTAGCGTGCAACAAAAACACATACCTGGTATTGTCCTGAGAGCTTGGGCTTCACCTGCAATGAATGGTGAAATATCGTTTGTCTCCATGGTGTCTGTGGCCTATTTAGTTGATGTTCTGTTCTGAGCAATGTGTGTCCCACCTATAGCATCCATGCAACCAGGCACAGGAGACTCTCCAGACTGATAGACCAGAAGCGGTTCAGTTCAGCGTGGCCACAGCAGGTCCCCTTTTGGCTGTGCCCCTACTTTTGGCCACGCACAACACAAGTGAGGTCCAGGGAGGAAAGGCTCGTTACCCCACTCCCGACTTCAAGCCCGCAACCTGAACTGGCTTTTTAAATTTTTTTTTTTTTTTTTCTGCATTAATGGAAATAGAATCTGATCTGTTCTTGTTTGAGCAAGTTAAGCTTGGTGGTTTGTTTTGAGAAAAAGCATTGAAACTGGGCTGTAGTCCGTCCTCGCTCCCTGCCTGCACGCCCGCTGTGGTGGCTGGGAGCAGAGCACACCCCTGGGACAGAGCCCCGCGGCAGGGCCGGGCTCCGCAATCAGGGTTTCCCTTAAAGAGCTCCCTGATCCAAACCTGGGGCAGGAGAGCTTGGCTTTTCCTCTCAGATTTGATCCCCTCAGCAGGTCTCCTTTGGTTTGGCGCTCCCCCTTGCCCTGCTTTGCAAGAGGAGGAGGTGAAGTCGATGCCGTCAGCTCTGTCTGTGGTGCAAACTCCAAACTCGTCACACGCTTCTTAGACCCGCTGCCGCCTCTCCTCCCTGCCACACAACCAGGGACCTGCCCTGCTTCTGCCACCACAGGAGGCTGTCCTGGGCCTCAGCTGTTGCTTACGTGCAAATTGAATCTGTGAATAAGAAGAAATGTGCAGCTGAAAGTCAGCCTGGTCTGCGTAAGAGCAGTCACTGCCTGGTGTGACTCACAGGAAGCCAGAGAAGTGTCTGCTGGGTGCGTGGTCCAGAAGTCAGGCTTGGGTCCTCTGCTGAAGGGTGCTGTGAGACACCGCTCAAACTTCATTAAAGTGTGCTAGGTTGTAGAGCCTTTCCTCAAATGAAACAAAACTGAAATTTTCAGGAGTAGGCTGTGGAAAGGGAGGCAGGAAATCCCAAGGAGGATGGAGACAGGGCAATACAGGGGCTGAGGGCTGGCAGAGGACATGGGGACTTTGCTTCTGGCATGATTGCGTGAGCTTCAGGGCACAATGGCACCGCAGGGACAGCACAACGGGCACAGTGCCAGGCTGCCGCTGGTGGACCAGAGCCCACTGATGCTTGGAAGCCACCAGGCTGTGTCAGCACAGCACCAAGCCTGCACTAGCATGCTTTGCCTGCCTCTGGGGCAGGCTGTCTTAGGTAACACACTGTGACCACTTCCAGGTTGAAGCTGGCTCCTGTCCCATCATCTCCAAGCAGGTGCAGAGTCAGTCTGGGGCCGGCTGGCTCCAGCCATGTATTTGTGGCCTTTATTTCCTTGTATCTCTTTCCCCCTTCGCCTCAGTTTTCTTCCTGCACATAGCAAAGCTGTATCAGGGAGCCTCAGTATTAATGGGATCTCCAGAAGTGCTGCTAGAAATAATAAAAATAACCACCCAATCCACAGTTTTGGCCAGAGTACAGCAAATAGGTTCTGTGTCTAATCAGTTCTCCCTCTATTAGGAAAACAGGAAATTGTTTAAACTGAATGAACAGATGCTGGGAATAAAGAGGGGTAAGTTTAAAGGGGAAAATGCAGTAGCCACTGGAAGAGCCTGCTGGTCTCATGAAATGCTGGAAGGATCAGCATGATAAATAGTTTCTGCCTATTCAGATTCCTGTCCTTCTCTGCTTCCAGTAGCTTTAAGCCTGGGTTGGACTCAGAATTCCTTGGTCCAGGTTTCCAAAATTTCTGGCCTTTCCCTACAACCCAGAACAAAGGCCAGCACATTTTATATGAACATAAATGATGTCCCCTGTCTGTTTCAAGTACGTAAACATACACAGATGCAGAAGA
>KZ505837.1:455474-469567 GCA_002844005.1 Limosa lapponica baueri
GCAGAGACTTTAAGGACTGGTCTGGGAGGCTTCCGTCTTACTGCTGGTGGGGCTCCTTTGGAGGATACATATTTGATTTTTTTCACGACTTGACTACAGCTCAGAGTCCAAGTATACTCCTGCCTGTCCTTCCTTTCCAATGATTTGACAGAGTTTGCAGTTAACCTCTGTAAAATGGTGAACAGGTTTCTGGGATTCACCTTTTGCAAGTGATTTACAGGTGATTGAGTAAAAGGAACCTGTCTGAAGTCTCTGTTACTGTACTCGAGAACTTGTGGGATATTTTTTTTTTCTGACTAGCATTCCTAGGAAGGAAAAAGAAAGACCTGTGACACTAGGAATGAAGCTCTGTTTGAACTATCCCACGTGGCTAATTACAGGAAAGCTGTGACTTTTATTTCTGTCTCTTTTACCCTATAATTGAGCTCTAAGGTATTAAGCTATAAATTTCAAATTAAGAGAGAAATCCACATGGATAGAAAGCAACTTAATGACCTAGCCAATATCCATTAAGCACACTGTGACAAGCATATTCCTGGTGTCAGCCTGTTAGCTTTGACTGAGTGATTCCAAATTTGAATTTGGCCTATAAAACATTTAGATGAAATCTAGATCTTAAAATTCATGTTATGAACCTTCACCCAGTATTTTTCTTGTAACATCAAAGTCACAGTGTAATTCAAAAAGTAACAAAGGCTAGTTTGTGCAGTAATTTTAAGCAACCTCCATCATCAAAGGAAAAAAGAAGTATTAAAAAAATAAAAATACAGGGTTTTATGGCACTTGTTTTGGACTGATGATATGCAGAAGGATCCTATTCAGGGCCCCAAACCAGATCCTGTCTGCAGGATACTTGTGTCTGGTACATATCTCTGGAGGGTATGAGGAATATATTTTTTTAAGATGCTATGCAAACATCTTGCTGTGCAGGCAGATGGCCACTTAACAGCAGTGCTTTGGTGGCAGTGGTGGGTCCTTGTAACAGAGCAAGCTGAGAAATAGTGGGTCTCTTCCAGCTGAAGAGGGAACATAGGTCTTGCAAGGTGTATGTTAGCAGAGTGAGCATCTCACCTGCACTTCCCAGATAGTCTCTGGGTCATCAGCTGGGAGAGCACCATGCTTTGGGCAGGAGGGACAGGAGTTTTGGTGTTGCTTAGGTGACACCTTCTACATTTAGAGGGCTGCCTACCCAGTCCTGCAGCCAGAGAGAGCCTGTGGCTGGTAGGTGCAATGCCAGTCTGGGCTGTGAAAGAAAGAAGCAGAATAATGATTTAATGAGGCTGCTGAGAAGAGTGGTATCAATGAGAAAGAGGTCACACTGGGACCTGCATTTTTGTGACCACTAGTTGTGGGAAAGAGCAGATCATTTAATGGATTAGTGTGCAAAGCTGGTGAGGCTAATCTGGCTCTTGTCGGGGTTGGAAGTCTTTTTCCTCCAGTTCCTGGTCTCAGCAGAGTGATCTGTGTAGGCAAAAGCATAATTGTTTCTTCCCACGTCTCTCTTTTTAAAAACATCTTGGATCTTAGTGGGGGAAAAGAGTTTAGGCTGCTTTTATTGTGTCCCTGTTCCTGTTGAGTATTAAATTGCGATCTGCATTGGCTCACGCACTTTCTCTGTTGTGTTTTAAACAATCTCTGTTGTGAAACATAGTCGATGGTAATGATTCCTGATGTCCTGGGGGAGCTGTGTGAGGACGATTCAGAAGTTTTAGTGCACTGCATTAAACCTTCAGTTGTCCTTGTAGAGGCTGAGAAATTGTTTTTGTTTTTGAAAGTCTTAATTAAGAGTAGTCAATTAAAATGTTTGTAAGGCTCTGAACTAAAGGAAACATTTCATTAGGTAACACAGTTGATTTAACTGGCACATAAACAGGTCATGGGGTTTCTATTAAGCAAACAATGTTCAGGCGCTCATTGTCAATATAAACATGCAGTATTTAAATAAAAAAACAGACCCTCACCTCTGCTCCTAATAGCGTTCCAACAAGGGTGTTCTGAGTCAAAATTTCATAGACTGTCTTTCAATAGAGGTCATGTGGACCCCTCCTGCCGACGTTTAGTGCCTCATGGCATCCTTGTTACAAGTTCAGGACATGGCTTACGTAGAAAAATCACATCAGGAAAGTTTTTGCTGCGTTTTCACTCCTTTTCAATTATGATAGAGCAGCTGGAAACCAGTTGGCTAAGCAGCATGGTGTAACGCAGCAGCTCTCTGTGGGCTGGCACCAAGGGCTGCCAGGGCCCAGCTTGGGACTACTGCTCTACCTCAGTGTACAAGTGTGGCTCCATGCAGTTGTGAAAGGAATGGGAATAGAAAGATAAAAGAGCTCAAAACCCCTTTGCTATTTCAATCCGGTCATCCTTTCCCTTGTTTTTTCTCTACTGTGTCTCCCTCCCCTCTCTCATCAAACAATGGCTGTCAGTCTTCACTTTCACAGACCTCCACAGCTTCTCCCCACCATATTGCTCCTTTCAATGTTTGCAGCGGTGCTGGAGGGCTGGTGATGCCTCACTCTCCCACATACTAGTATCTTTTGATCCCAGACCTCTGTGCTTTCTCCTACTTCGTATTCAACCTGTGGAAGAACTCAGATACCCATAAAGTGTCCATCCTTGGTGTTGTCCATGCTTACACCTTCTCATGGACTCCTTTCTCTCCAAAATAATACAGAATAGACAAATACTTAGCAACAGTTGGCAATATGGGTGATGAGAACTGATTTTCATTGTTTCTAAGAGGTAGGCCAAATCAAGCCTGTGAGGGTGAGCCATACCTCTTTAGGGGTATTCCTATCACTATGACTGTAGCTTTACTGGGGATTTTACCTATTGGGTACATCAGTACATTAAGAAGACAAAACTATACTGACAAATCCTTACATAGTCAAGCCCTAGAGGCAGCATTAGTCCAAGCAGCACCTGAGTAACTAGATAAGCCTGGCACAGCCTGACCAAGCATGATAAATGCTTGCCCTCCACAGTAAGTCGCAGCAGCTACAAGTCGTGGATGCAGATTGTATGCAGACTGTTGGAGCCATGTTCTGATGGCTTGTGAATACTCATATTTCTCTGACGTGGTATTTCTATTTCATTATTTTTTCTTATTTTCACTATGGCATCACTAGATATTTAAAGCTAGATTCAGCCGTGTCGGCTTGTTAGGACATATCAGGTACCAGTAAAGTCAATCATAATTATTGCTTCAGCTGCTTTGTTATCTAATCAAAGCAAAAGGCCTCCAGTGCTCTACCTGGAACTTTATTTTTGTGGAAAAGTACAATTTTGATGAATGCTTTGATAAAACAGGAAAGGCTATTTTGGGGGAAGTTCTTTGCTTTTGTACAGTGGATTTTTATTATTTTAAACACAGGAGTCTTTGTTTAAAAGAGAGAAGGCCTGCAAATTTTCTTGTTTACTTTGCCTTTGCTTCCCCTTCTGACAGGGGGTAAAACTTTATCCACCTAGTCCCCTGTCAGTTTAACCCCAAATTTCACTGCAAAGTGTCCGTGCTGGTTTGTTTTCAATGAAAAAGAAAAAAAAAAAAAGGAGGAAGTTAAAAAAGCTGTGGCAAACTAAGCTCATCAAGATTGCCAAAGGTTTCAGCACCTGATCTGGCAGGGAAACTATGGGAAAACTCAGCGTGGTACACACAGTGCTGTAATCCACCCGTACTGCGATCACAAATGATCCACTTAGGATTAGATCATCGAGGCTGTAATGTTTGGATACATCCCCATTTGTTGGACCTGATTCCCCAATGTGGGACCCGTCTGCCTGCTTTTCCTGCTGCTTCGTCCATCCTGGTCACCCTTGCTGCATGTGTACCAGGCGCAACCTGGGGAGAACAGCAAATAGGGAAAGCACAGGGTAAAACTGGGCAGAATTCAGTAGCTGATACTGCGTAAAGGCCAGGGCACCTGAGCTAAAGGTTGCTTCTGGCATTACAGTCTCTGACAGCTTTATTATTTTGCAACTCATGCTCAGTTTTCTAATGCGTGGCTTACAGCACCTTTGGGACCTTTGCTTAATTTGGCTGGGAGGCTTTCAGAGAACAGGGTTTCCTGGTAGCAGATATCATATTGATCACCTGTCTTTCGTCAGTAACATACTGACACTGTCATCCCAGGTATTGACTGAGTATGGGGTAGAATTGCTGCCTATCGAGATAATAAGTCATTCTGGTTTTAAACATCAGATTAGTCAAGGCCACCTAAAAAAAAAAGCGGAAAATTGGCAGAGAAACCCTAATAGTGGTCAAATGGGAAAGCATCAGCAAAATGTGTGGATCTGTAAGACAACAGAAACATTCACGTTTCAGAAGGATTAAACGCTAGTCTTTGCGGAAGGAAGCAATGACCATCGTGTATCGCTGCTACGCAGGCTCCTGTCACACTGTGCAGTGTTGCTCATGAGATGTCTATTTCCAAAATGAAAAATCTTCTCTCTCAAGATAAAGAATCATTTGTTTCCTCTAGATATGTTTGTGGCTTTTTTGGAGAGGCAGTTTTTGGAAGAGGGTACAATTACTTATTGCAGCGCTTCTCTTTTGTGGAGAAATGGTGGTTTGGCAGGTCCAGGGTTGGGTGGTGGAGCCCAGCGTACAGCTGGCTGGGTGAACTGGGTCTCTCTGTCAAGGCCTGGAGCTGTAAGGAGTGAGGGGAAGGCAGAGAGGGAACACAGCTCTTACAAGGCTTTCTCTTATAGCCTCTCTGGACCTGTTTTATCTCTTCAGTTGCTTTCTGTCTGCCTTCAGTGTTGAAAGCAACACTTGGGGAGATGTGGCTAAGCATTTTAAGATGAGGCAGAGAAAGAGCATGGAGTCCCCAAGACATAGCCATGCGTCCTCACGACTCTTGATGTTTCTCCAAGACTCTCACATCCTGCTGAAGTTTGCTTGTAAAGTCATTGTTAGAAGGCATTTTCATGCTTCCCACAGGAAAAAAGAAAAAAAGTAAAGCAGAGTCCCCTTCCGCGTTAGGCTTTTCCTCCCACAGACTCTGTGGAAGACCAGGGTTATAAATTCTCCATACCTTCCTGGCTCTCCCACCTGCCTTCCCAGCTCCCTTTCCTATGGCCAGCCCATGCTTTCCAGGGGCAGGTTAAGCCAATCCAGATATTTGGGGTTCGGGATGAGGTTGTGCTCCTCAGCACAGCTGTTGAGAAGCCCCAGAGCACCCCTTTCCCTATTCTACTTCTGCAGAGAAGCAGGAATGTCCCTCCTTGGCTGCAGTTCACTCATAGACAAAGGCAAGGCCCCAGATAGTCCCTGCTGCCAAGACCTAGCTCCTTAGGTGAGGGCTGGGTGGGTGGCCACAGCCTCCTCCTGGCCCTGTGAGGTATTTGAGAGAAGACATTCTGGGAGGACCTCAGCTGTGCATACCTTGACAAACAAGACTGCACTGTTCCTATATTCCCAACTTGTCTTGAAAGACATGCTGGAAAAGGAGTCTTTAATTTTTATTGGTGATACACTGATGTCCCAACTGTTGGGACATCACAAAGGCTGATGACAGTTTTACTAAGTAAATACTATACTTTTAATTCATTCAATGGGATCATTTCCTGGAGTAATCCAGGCTGTGCAGCATCACATATTGCCTGGGGAGGGCCAGAGGCATCTCCCATCGAAAGGATGATATGCCAGGAAAGGCCTGTCCTGCCCAGTCCCCAGCTCTCCCAGTGATCCCAGCACATGTCATTTCACAGGCTTCCCTTGTGTTAGCAGGGTCAGAGCAGAGAGAGCGGCCTTTGAAGGGACTCCACCAAAAGTGCTGATTGAGCACAAGCAATGGTTGTTCTGCTGTGAAGGGTCTCAGGCTCCTGCTGGGGTGCTAAGGTTGAAGAGACCAGGTCAGGTCAGGTGGTATCCAGGGCTCTCTGCATAGTTTTCCAAGGGAGGCACTGTCTGAAAATGGCCTGAATGTAGCACCTATTTCTTTTTATTAACTGCTTAGGGACCCTATAGATGCCTCCTGTTTCTCCTCCTTTGAGCTGTGGTACCTCAGTGGATTGCAAACACCAGGGCAAGCAGGTGGAGTAGAGGGTTGAGGTTTTATACTCGCTCTGACCTGAAGCCAGAAGCCATAACATCTCCACGCCTCTGCCCCACTAGTGAAAAACAAGCAGCCTGGAGGAAGGGTATAAAAATAGCTCCCTGAGTAAAATCTGTTTCCTCTGTATTTAGTTGTGTGTCTTGAAATACATGTAGTGTGGTGGGAAGGGGGGAGTCGTTCTGTAGCGCTTGGCCCATGGAGCTAACAGGAAGGTCATCCTGAAAGAGCAACGGGAGCATGTGGATGGCTTGTGTCTTGTGTTTCCTCTGAGGCCAGACTAAATTTAGCAGATTCACAGATGGACATCGGACCGTAATCCATCTGGGACTGCGGGGGGAAGAGTGGGATCTGGGTTGTTTGCCTAGGCTTTTTGCTGTGTAACCAACTTCAATGAGCCACCATTCAGTATTATTTTCCTCATGGTTTTCTGCCTTGCTCAGTATGCTGTAACTTACTGCCTGATCCTTACTGCCTTTTCCCTGAAATGTTTAAAGTTTAAGCAGGAAGGAAAAATAAACCGCCAGTTCTGGGTTCATGCCTGACACCCCTACTAACTTAATATCAAACTGTGGATGTACTTTTTTATAGCATCATCGCAAAGGTTGAACCCATAACTGGTTCTTGCAAGAATTGCAGTAGCACAAATACTAACGATTGATGATTTTGGCTTTCCCAAAATGTTAGCTCCTCACTCTTTCAGCTTCCAGGCAGTTAAAGGGACTAATCCTAAATGCAGTATTTGCACCCTGCAAGGCCTGTACACTGCTGGGCTGGTCCTTCCTTTGCTAATCTTAAACAAATATTTTATGAGTATGTTTTGAAATGAACTAGCTCTGCTAAAAATCCCATTTCCCTGACCAGTCTGAGCCGGAGATAGGCAAACTGCGATGCAAAGCACATGTGTATTAAATAATACATTTCAAGTAATTGAAATTATGTTTCTGTGTATCTGCTTCAGCACACTGCACAGATTTGATATATTGATCCTGACACAAGAAGCCTGATTTTCCTGTCATTTACGCAAGCATTTTGTCAGAGCAGTTATTCCCAGGTTACACATTTTGCAAAAGAGCCTGAACCAATGTCAGCTTTGCTTAGTTTAGATTAATCCCAAATTCTACGAAGTAGAGTTAATGTTATTGTCACTATGATGGTCTAAAAAACTTGGGCAGGAGGTTAATTACATAAATGTCAGTGTATTTTTTTCCATTCATATTAACTGGTCTCACAAAAGATATTATCTCTTCTTACAAATGTTGCCTTTAACTCCAGAATTGTATTTTTCTTTTCTTTAAGGAAGAGTCCATGTTTGACTTTATTTTCCTTAAATCTATTTAAATAAGTCTCTCACAGTTCAGAACAGCTCAAGAACAGTTCCTTTTTGTATTGTAAGAGGTTAAACCATTCTTGCCTTTGGATGTCCTGAGCGTTTATTAAAAGGCACTATTTTACATATGTATCATGTATTCTTCATAAATGCACTGAATAATTACTGATTTTGCAGAACTGTAATGCAGTGAAATAAGTAATTTTTTTCTTTCTGGAGTTTGCCAAACACAAATTAAATTTTACACAGCATAAAAATAGAGATAATTGCTTGCATATTGTAGTAAAGGTTGGGATGGCCTCCAGTCTCTCTAAAGGTGTGCCTTCCAACACAAACAATACTAATACACTATCCAACATTTCATGTAATAAAGCAGCCCTGACTCCTTCTCTTAAGCAAGACAATTTGCAGCTCGTGTGTTGGTGACTCCTGTTTGCATGAAGTGAACCTAAGGTTCCGTGTTTCCCACCAATAACACTAAACTGCCTGATGCCAAACTACAACTTTTTATTGCCCTTTGCTTTTGCAAGCCAAAGACATACACAAGTTAAATAGTAGCACCCGGTGGTCATATTTCAAGGGTGTATTTCTATTTTCTAGAGTAGGGAGGAACGTTGAAATCTTTCAACTCAAGATACACTTTTAAAAAAGTATTTTTAGGTCTTCATACGTTTCAGTTTTACTCCTTCCAGACAGTACCCAGCTCTTTATTTCCTCTGCAGATTTCACGTGTCTTCAGAATTTTAAGGTAATAGCTGCATTTTGCCAAGGAATATATATCCATTTTCCTTGGAAATCTATGGGAATTGCATTTAGGTATCAAAAAACAGGTTCTGGCCTTAAGAACCAAATGGCATTCTTCAGAAAAGCACTGAAGAATTTATTAACTCTGCAGGACTCCTGCTCAGTGAAATCAGCACATTTTTCCTTCTACTGACTGAAAAGTCAAATTAAGTTTCAAGCAGTGTGAAGGAATCAGGATGCTCTTGCTGCAAAGGAAGGCCGTTCTAACCCATAAGAAAGCTTAGTAAAAAAAGAGGTTTTTGCATGGATAGCAGGGGAAGGTATTTCAGGCTTTACACCCCAGTAGTCTTCGTGGCCATTGCACATCTGTTCAGGAAAATCTGCTGTAGCTGTGCTATGCATACACAGTGCTGCTCCACAGGATGACTGCTATGTATATAGCTTTCACCTGGGAGCTCTACACGTTCTGCAATGTTCAATCGGCTGCAGCCTTTCCTTATTTCGAAGATATGTCTTTCTGCATGTAAAGATGGGAAAATGCACGTTCCACTCCCCATCAGCTTGCTCATTGCCATCATAAAACTCGCCACGGCACATGCAGGCACAATAGAGATGGACCTGATCTCAGCAGCACTGGGGGCTGGTGCTTCTCTCTGCTGAGCAAAAGGGAGTTGGCCAGATGGAAGTACCTGGTTTGACTGGCACAAGGAGGCTGAACCTCTCTGAGCATCCTGTGCCTGCCCAAGCAGCCAGAATCTACCAAAGTGAGTGGGATCACTGAGACCAGGAGACAGTACAACAGTACAGGGGATGCACCATTCATGTACCTTGAGGCTTTTGCAGTAAAATAGTGACAGGAGGACCAAGGCAGATCAAGAAACCAATCTAGGCTAAAATGAACATGTTTTTCCACCCTAGCTTAATTTTAACCTGGATCCATTTGCGGATCAGATTCACTGTGAGGCTGCACAAACATTTCTGTTGGCACAAGGGAAGCGGCAGGAAGGAGCAGGCACCTGGGAGAGACAGAAAAGGCAACAAAGGGTTTTGGCAGGGCTGTTGGCTCTTGACAGCTCAAAGTGCTCATGGAACTATCATGTAATGTGGAGCTGTTACGTACCAAGGGATCGGCTGAACGTAGGAATTAAAAAATACCCCATGACATCATGTACTTGTCCTTTTCACAGAAAGACAACAGGTTTTTCTCTCTTGCGGTGACTGGAAATGCCAATCTGTACAGGTCCAGCTATTGGCAATGTCTGATGGTACCAAGCAGAAGGGGGATTTCTAGAGTATTTGATGCTGGGGTAGCAATTGCTCACTCACGTTTCCAGGAGCAGCGTTTCTGTACAGAGCATCAGCAGAAATCCTGCCTGCCAGAGAGCTAGCATCCTAGAAAGGCCATTATTGCTCATCTGTGGACACTTAAGAACAAAAGTAGTGGGCAGAGATGCTCCACACTGATAGAAGTAAAGGGGTTGTTTTCTAGCCGGTCATTCGACCAGCCAATAAAAATAGCTTAAAAACTGTTTTTTTTAATTCTCCACACAGCAGGCTGCCTGTTACGTGTGCCCTTGTTATTTATACCCACCATAAGTTTCAATAACAGCTTTACAGATTCTTTTATGCTTGTCTTAGATGTGGTGGTGTAAATCAGAAAGCTTTGCCATCCTAAACATTGCCTGGTAATAATTTCTGTGCATTCTCTTTTTACCCTAGAAAAAAGGGGAAGTGGAAAATACAATTAATGCAATAATTTGGCCCAAATAAATAAAGGCTTTTACAATATTGACATTGAATTTTATTTCAATTCCAGTCCAATTCTCCCAGATTGGCCAAACAGAGCATATTTTGTCTCTAACTAGCAAGCGGTGTGTTCCATTTTTTAAATTTTCCTTTTAGCTTGTCTTGAACCATAATGGTGTTGGATACTGGGTGGAGGGATAGGCAATGAACAGAACTTGCAATTTTCTGCAAAACATCCATCATAAAAAAAAAACAGAACCAAGTCCAAAAAAAAAAGGTACAACTTACTCTAAGGAAGGAGAAATGCCATTTAAAGAGAAAATTAGCTGTGGTTTCTACCGTCCAAATAGAACAACCTCAGGCAAGTTGAGACAGGCAGGTCAGGAATACTTTTGTTGCGCTATTAGTCTAAAGTTGATAAAACAACAACTCACCTTTGTCATGCACAAGCGGGTGAGGCTCCTGTTTGTCTTGGAAAGCAGACCATGATAGGCTGAGATAGGCTCCTGATTTCCCCGCAGAGGCCCAACACGGTGAGACAGGAGCCAAAACCTGTTCAAAAGGCATTTTAATGCTTTGTGTCTTCCATCATTGGGTATTGCAGTAACTCCCAAAGAGAAGTCTCTGCTCTAATGGAGATAAGTGCTTCAGGAAATCAACACAAAACCTGCTTTAAATTTTTATTTCACTCTTTTTTTCTGAAGAATTGGGTGTGTTTTTTTATTCTGACCAGTAGCTTGTTCAGGATGCGTCCACCATCCACCATAGCTCTCCAGAAACCAATTAATACCATACTAACATAATGTATGTGGCTCCACTTACTGATCCTCATATGTTAAACTATTTTGAGAGGGTGAGACTCTTTGCTGCAGCCACATCTGAGCATAACTCATCTGATGGTACTGCTGGTGGGTCAGACAAGTCCTCTCTGCTCACACAAGACCTTGTTGAAGCAGCAGAGCCAGTCAACCTGTGCGGAGGTCTTGAAGGAAGGCAGCAGAGCAGGACTGTTTTCTTACACAACTCCCCATCAGAAAACGGTTATTCTGTTTAAAGTAGCCATATATAGTGGAATTGGTCCTGTACTCAGGAAACCAGAGGAACTGGACAATGTAGGAACCTGTTCTCATATACCTGAAAGGAAAAGTTAAGCTGGAGGTTGAAGCGGCACGTGCATTCTGCAGCTCTGTTCTGCTCCCGGGAGTGGGTGAAACTCCTAGAGTATACCTACATTAATATTTTGGGGGCAACTCTAAATTCCCTTAAAACAGACTGAATCACATGAAAGCAAGTGTATGTATCTTATTCTGCAGTCTGCTTTACAGCTGTCCACCTCATGCTGTTTATTTGATGATCTTTCTAAGATACTTTTGGGGATAAGTTTCCAAGCAACTTCACTTTTTTTCGTGGGCTCTTCCTTCTTTATAGGATGCAGAGAAAGAAAAAAAAAAAAAGGTTGTAAATTAGGAAAGAAAGTTAGGCTAGTGTCAGTAGGGGACTTCTGATGTTTGGGAGAGGTAGGTTGTGCAGTACATAAATGTGAGGTCCATCCCAGCAGAGCAGACCAGTTCTGGCTGTGGCCTTTAAGGCTTTACAGTAGAGTTGGTGGACCAGGATGCTGTTTGGTCATGGCAACTCTTCTAAGTTGCAGTAAACCCATCCCATGCTGATGTTTACAGCAGAGGGATCAGGAATGATATATTCTAACATTTGCTGAACATATGCCTACATTGCAGTTCAGCGTGGAGTTTGTGCTGTACTGTCTATATTTCTTCTTAATTTGTTTGTTTTAGCTAGCTGAGAATGTTCTTTTTTTACCTACCACTGTGCCGAACCGAGGAGCCAAAAACCTCTCCTTGGAGTTGTGCTCTCTTGCGCCAGGAGGGAATATGACTCTATTTATTTATTTATTTTTAATTTATTTGATCTGTTTTAATACCCACTAAAGTTGTTGTTTTTTCCAACTGGCACAACAAGGCTCTGGCTATTTTTAAAGAATGTGGTTCATTTGATTTAATCTAATGAATGTTTAGTGCTGTTGAAAATAGCCAGAGCCAGAGCCAAGAATAACGTACTGAAATGTGCTGGTTGAGCAAGGACTGCTTCACTCTGCCAATCTGCTTTCCCTCCAATTGTTCGGACTTACCTGGTTTTGCAAGTAGCATTTGCAGGCAAGACATATTGATTGAGGTGCTTTTTAATACTAAATCTAAAGGCTGATAAAGTCAGAGCCATATTTTGCCACACTCATTTCAAGACACATCAGAAAATAACGACTCCTCTTGTTGTTCAGGGTAGGATGTTTAATCTCTGTTTCAGACCACTTTAAAGGGAACATGAAATGCTGATACCCTTTTATTGCACACAGGAAAATTGAGGCATGAAATGATAATTTTTTTTCCCCTAAAGTCACCCAGAAAGCAAGTGGAAGAATCAGGAATGAAACTAGTCAGCTAGCAGCTACTGGGCTCCTTGAGCTGCTGTGTAACTCTTCATTTCTCCATGAGCTGAAACTAGACCACAGTCAGAAAACAAATTCCGCTAAGTCCTTGCTCCTGGTGTTTCTCACTGACTGGTTCTTGGCACATCCGTGTTTACTGTCCTGCCTGCACCATCTGAATTCCTCTGAAGGGGTATCTGACTCTCCCTATTAACGAAGCTTCAATTTCATGCGTGTCCTTGCACTATGTGAATATGTGTCTGCAAGTCATATCACATATTTAACTGATGTATTTAAAACTGTATGAATCCATCTTCTTTTTCCTATCTATGGGTTATTTCTGTTAGATAGCTCTTCCCCTATTCCTTCATAAGAAAGCAGTAGCTAATACTTAAGCTTCATTGGATTAAAAAATAAATCAGCCATAATACATCTTATTCCATCATAGTGGTGCCCGTAGGGATGGATTTTCTGCAGAGATCACTTTGAACCCTAAAGCACACTGTAGGATTGACTTGCATAAGTAATGAACAGATGCTCCTGACGGCTATTACATTATTCATCTCTCTACATATGTGATGGGGGGAAGGAAACAGCACCTGTTACTGTGGGAGAAATGTTGTCGCTGCTGTTCTGCATTGCAGACCTCCAGGGCCATCTGGGCCAAGCTTATTTCACTGCGTTTCTGTTGACCCAAATGAAGCCAGGCCAGTTTACATCCTCTAGTTATTTTGTCCTGTGTTTCCCTCAGATAGGTCCCTCAGTTTATAACCTAAGAAAATGAAATAGCTGCTGCAGGCATGAGGGAGCAGTGGAGACAGCATAAAAGTGTGTATGTTTCATCTTTCACCCCAAAATTTGCACAAGAGGACCGGGTAAAAGTATTAGAACTTTTTTCCCCTCTACAGCAAACATGATTTCTACAGACTCTCTCAGATTTCACATGAAAGCAACTCCTACCCCTGGGGGCTTTCTAAAGGTGTATTTAAGAGCAGACAGAACTAATTTCCTCGTCATCCTGACATCAGGCTGAGATGCCTTCTCCTCCATCGCCTGTGTTGCAGAGGGCAGCGCGCTTGGCCTGTGCTGCAGGCACACCGCTAATAGCCTTCGCTTCAGATGCAGCACGTCACCCCCCGAAAATTTTCTCGGCCACTCCACTGCAGATAACAGCAATTGTATTTGTGCCAGGAAATGTTTCCTCGAAGAATTCCTGCGACTCAGGCATAGGTTAGAGAAAGGGCAGGAATGTTTTCTCTACCAGGGGACATACAGGTCATTCAGGGACCACGGTGTCACACATTAATGCACGCTGTCCAATAATAACATGAAAAATATAATGTGAACGCAGGAAGTGAGGTTAAGGACCCTTTCCAGTCCCAAGCAAGCGCCTCCTCACCCCTCATGTAGGGCAAGTAGACTGTGCAGATTGTTCTCCTCCTCTGTGTGATCTCTGCAACACTTCTACTTCCCAAAGGCCAGACTCCCTACTTGATGATAAAGGCTCAATGCTCTTGACCTCATAGTTCCCACTGATGCTGATGACAAAAGTCTTCCTCATCCGGGGCAGAAGTAGAGCTAGACTCTGCCCACAGCACGTCTCCTCTTCTGCTGTAGGGGAACTAATTGATATGATGAGGTTATTAAGAATACGTCTTTCAATCTTGTTTTATGAAATATTTATTGCATGTATAATTCATCAGTGAGTATGCATAGATATACCTATTTGTAAAGAGTAGCTTTTTAAATATAACCTTCACAATATCATAGAATCATAGAATCA